>CAUJNA010001446.1:1852564-1892564 GCA_963377175.1 Effrenium voratum
GCAGCGCGATGCGAAGAAACTAACAGCCAAACAGGCAGACTAACTTTGACACACCCCCTGCAAACCCAAACCAAAGCCATAAGCAAACAAGCGAATGATTGCGCTTGCCAGCTAAGAAAGCAGCAAACGAACGCCAGGCTAACAACTCCAGAGCGAGAACAGCCGGGAACAACATCCACAACATTCGGGCACTCGTTCGCAGAGTCGCAAACAGAAAGCAACGCGCATGCGTAAACACCAACCAGAATTACACACTGCTGAAAAAGTTCTGGAGCATGTTCTCCGCACCGAGGCGCATGGGATCCATGCGTAGTACCGTTTCATAGTGGGATTGCGGTTGCACCCATATCCTGGAAAATTAGGCACCAGCTTCCGGATGGCTGGATGAGTGCTTTGCAAATGGATGTAGGCATCCACCTTCTCACTTGGTCGGCGCTCGCTGCTTTCAGTCACACCTTCCTGAGTTTTTTCCTGATTGGCTACCACTTGCTCCAATTCTTCAAACCCCTCTCTCTCCTCAGCACTGAGACTTTTCAAAGCAATGAGAACTTCTTTTGGGCAACGCACCTTGGGTTTGGACCCGCCCATAATGGCACTGACCATGGCCTGAAATTCGGGGGAGTCCGGAGACAAATCCGCAAAGTAATGCTTTACGATGGCAGTCGCGTAGTCAATCTTGATGAGCGCCCCATGGGCGCCACTGCCCTCCGCGGGCAGCAAGTACTTCACTTGTTTCTGAACAGCGGAAAGCTGCGGGACCGTGAGATACACCCCTGCTTTGATGGCCGGCTTGACCAAGCTTTCAGGCGGGCCAGCAACTTCCAAAACGACACCCCATTCGGACAAAGAGTCTGGAGCCAGAGCGGGTGGGAGAAGTTTGACCGGCAAGTGTTTCCACTCGCTGGCCTCGCCCAAGGATGTGTTGGTCATCCAAAGAGGAAGCATCGCATGCGTCTTCACATCAAAGACCAAATATTCCTGCCATTCCCAAACTTCATTCTTAGGAAACTCGACTTGGAAGTTCAGGGTGTGTATAGGGCCACTAAACAAAAAGGGTCCCTGCACTGTCGGGAACACCGGAGACAATTGCTTGTTGGACGAATGCTTGGCCACCCTTTTGGACCACACTATTTTTTTAAACTTTCTGGTTCTCGAACTCAAGCCATCGCAGGGGTCGCTGTCCTTCTCCTTGTATTTGTGGGCAGTGAGAGGGACCCCCAACGCAGCGTAACTCCTGAAGCCCAGGCTCAATGTCACCCTGTTTGTGCGTGAGCTCACGTACAGCAAGCCCTTGACGAAGAAGACTCCTGGCAGGAATGGCTCCGGGCGGGAACACCAAGGATTTAAACCCCCACCCAAATTTAGGAAACAGCCGCCTGTCCACGCCAACTCTGCGCCAGCAAAGTTGGAGGAATAGTTTGTGACCAGCCAGGCGGTTGCAGCTGCAGATAAGTGGTTCCCTCCGGGGCCGGCTGCTTTGAATTTTTGCTCCACAACACTTCTGCTCAGCTTCAACTGCTCAGGCAGTCTCACTTTGCCAACAGCCTGTTTCTCCTGCTGCACAGTTTTGGCAGTAACAGGAGCTTTAGCTGCCAAGAAATCTTGAAAAGTAGTCTCCACGACGGGAAATTTGGCCTGCTTGAAAGACGGGGTGGCCCTCATGTAGAAGTATTT
Source organism: Effrenium voratum (assembly GCA_963377175.1). Classification (NCBI taxonomy): domain Eukaryota; class Dinophyceae; order Suessiales; family Symbiodiniaceae; genus Effrenium; species Effrenium voratum. Next base: position 1,854,239 of record CAUJNA010001446.1, read on the forward strand.
GGTCCACCTAAGCCACACTTCAGGTAACAAGACAACAGGACTCCCTTTTACAAAAACCCTTAGACCCCCGTTGAAAGGGAAGGTTGGAATATTTTTCGGGGTGTTGCCTAAACAAAGCCTTGGACAAGTTTGGAAGCCACGCTGCTTTTGAGCCTTGTCGTTTTTGGAAAGCCGCTTGATCGTAGAAGAGACATGGCCGAACATGTCCTCCAAGTACATCTTTGTGTTCATTGGCCGGGCAAAGAGGGCAAAGCTGAGGGCTCGGACATCGCCATCAGTCGCCTTCCACTGCCCATTCTCGCAAACGGCGTAAGCCTCACGGCTCAATTGTTGCCGATTCCAAGCCATTTCGTATAGGCACTTTCTCAAACTCGCCAAAGTTGCAGCAGGCAAAGAGTCTGGCTCATTGTACACGATCTCCTCAGCGCGCAAAACTGCGCGCCAGACCTGGCGTGCTGAGTTGAGACCACGATCCCGCATTTCCACTTGTTCATCATGAACTCGGCTGAGTATGTTGGGCAAGCACATGGCGTGGTGCACTTGGGACCAGCACCGGGCACTTGCCAGTTCCACCAACAAGGTAAAAAAGGACCGCAAGAGTTTGCCTTGCTCCTCAACCCAGGCTGAATCTAGATTCTCTGGCCTGGCTGTGCTGGTCGCCAGCGAGATGAACCCCAATTCAGAGAGGACCTCGCCGCTATGAATCAAGGCTAGCGTTTGGCACACAGTTGAGTACCATGGGTCTCCCCGACTTCTTGCAGCTGCCCAACGTAGAGATTTCTCCTGGCCCCAAGGTGCCAGAAGCCAGGCCAAATGTCAAAATAATACTTCTCAACAGTCGTAAAAACCAAAGAAAAAATAAAACGAGGGTGTACGCATGTCTGTGTGTTTCTGTCCTGCCCCCCCAAGTGGCATTTGAGGGTTTCTGTGTATTCCTGGATCAGGGGCTGAGTCGCTAGGTAGATCATGCGGAATTCCAGTTGAAGGTAGCGATCTCCAAAGAAGTGCGCTGCAATCTCCATATTGTTTTTGAATCTAGCACGGATTTCCTGCAGTTCCTGCCGCGTCTCAGGACGCTCAGCTTCCTCCTGGTCGCCAGGCCGGTCGAGTTACTTGGGCGGTTTGCGAGTCGCCTTCCATATCGGGTCTTGCTAAACAAGTAACTACGATCATCAGCTGCTTAAAAGGCAGCAATCGTTTGTTTGTTTGTTTGTTTGTTTGGGTTCACTTCCCAGGGCAACCCTTTAAGCGGCAAACTATAGGCCACTTGGCCAACATGCTTCCTGATCGGTAGCAAGAGTTCAATCACGCAAGCCTGGTCTACATCCATGTCGTTCGTGGCACCCATTTGCTGGCCCTTTGAGACGATGTAGTTGTAGACCCGCTCGTTGATGGACCAGTCCCGGTCTAGCACATGTAGTGCAATCACAGTCTGAAACCAACTTTTTTGCTTTGCCTTGGTCACGTAATTATCAAACGAAGGGGCAAGTGCCAAACGGACTTTCTGTGTTGCAACAGGTGCTGAACGCATTTGCAAGTAAACATGCGAAGGAAAGCACAAAGATCCCCCGGTTGGTGATGCAGGTCTCTGTCAGCAAGTCCTCTGGCGTTTGCGGGATGGCCTCCATGTTGCCAGATCGATCTTGGGCAATGTCCTCCTGCAACTGTAGGAATTGCTGGGCTGACATGTTCCCAACCATATGGCTGCAAGCCTCCGCTTTGGTCATGAGATTTTGCCCTCCCCCAAAGGGGCCATGGTCAACATTGCTCATGAGAGCTCCCAGTAGGAGCGCTGGTTGAAACCCCGCTCGTTTCAATGCCATACGGCAATTGTTCCACATTGGGTGGAGTGGCTCCCCCTCAACGTGTAGACGGAGATGACATCCATACTGCAGTGTGTACAGTGTTTTAAACGGAAGTTTGTCTTCGTCCGGCGCCTCGGGAGGCGACGCAGCGAAGCAAAATGACAGTTTGTTTCGGAACTGTAGAATATCGTAAGCTTCACACACTGCTGGCTTTAACTACCGAACTGGCCAGTGGCAAAGGGAAAACGGATGCCAAGAAACTGCCGTGAACATGCCACGCTCTTCCAAAGCAGCTGGCTGTAAGAGAATCGGCTTCCCTGGGAGCAAGACGTTCTCGGGGACCGCAGTTTCGAGCCCGTGCCCCAACGCTGACACCATCGCGGAATGAAGAGCTTTGGCATTTGCCTCGGCCACATGTCAACGAAGTCCTTGTACGCCCAGCACCCAACAAAAAGCACACTTTGGAAATACTAAGGGTTGCACGAGGATCCCAAAAATTGCCTTGTTGCTTTTTGTGATTTCGCTGTCTGGATCGCTGTCATGAAGACCAACGTTCCTCAGCAGTGACGCGTTTGTGAGGGGTAGCCAGGGGACCGAACAACATAGGTAAGGAGTGGAATCCTTTGGTGCAGTCCCCCCCCCAACAAAAAACACAAACAGGGGTGGCTTAATTGGGAATTTGTCGCCCCCTATCTTTTTGCACGTTGACATCGTTTCAAGTAGCGGGAGCACGCAATTTCACTGGTGCTCTCAAATCTTGGGCGTTCTTGTTTTTCTGGTAGTCGGCAGCGGGGTTAGCCGGTCAGTTGTTGTGAACACCCGTCACGCCACATGCCACAGGTGGCAAACAACATTGAAATGCTGTGACATGTCTAGGGTTCCAAGTTTGTTCTGCGTCCCGTTCAAAACTGTTTACTTTAATGGGGTTGGCCGCCAAGTCGTTATGAATGATCCCAGTCCACACAGTCTTTGAGGGATGCCACTAACTCACCCCGCAGCCAAGGCAGCTCTCGGAAGAGCTCCTTCGCGTGCACTGCGAAAGACGGCAGCGCCTTGGAAGGCAAGGCTTGGTGGGATTGACGGTCCTTACAGTTTTCCCTGATAGTAGTTGACTGAAACAACTTGTTTTCCACTTCAGCGCTGGCAGATGCAACTCGTTCCCTCCACGGCCCAGCGTAACAAACTTCAATTCCATGACAGACTCCAAATGAAACATGTGTCTTGGTGAAACCACCCTACCCAGCAACCGAGCAGTTTCACATCTCTGAGCCGTGTGTGAGGCTGCAATCCAGCCTGGCCTACGCAGTCAGTCCGTGAGTTGGCAGCACGGCGGTGCGCGCAACAAGTCTTGCGTACCACTTGACAAACGCTTGAACTGTTTATGTTGGAGCAAGCAAAAGGGTGTCAAGACGAGTCTCCAAGCGCAAACTGGTCCAAAAAGCCGGCTCATTTTCAGAGGCTTGGGTCCCTCTTCCGGATTTCACAGAAAAACACCCCCACACCCCAAATCCCTGACCCAAAGCCAAAAAAGTGCAAAAACTGATGGTTTTTTGGGGGGGGCCCCCCCACCCCAACAGGGCCCATCGGGGCCCATCGGGGCCCATCGGGGCCCAACAGGGCCGAACGGGGCCGAGCGGGGACTGAAAGATCCTTACAGGGCCCGGTGGCTCCTATCAGCAAACCTGTTGTTGAACGTTTTTGTTTTTGGTTTTTAGGGTTGCTTTTTTCCCTCCAGGAGACTGCTCAGGAAAAGGCAACCCACCAACACTGCCAGCTCAACAATCGGCCTAGGCAGGCATTTTAGCCTTCTCCGCGATGCGCTTTGGCACGGCTGGAGCTGGCTTTGGAGATGGCTCAGGCTTCTTGGGATCAGCCCCTTGCGGAGTGTCAACGTCTTTTGCTTTCTCGGGATCATTTGGCTTCGCGGGCGGGTCTTTGAGATTCTCCTTCTCCTTCGGGCTCTCGGCCTTTGAGCTCGTAGGAATTTTCTCGGGCTCGCTTGTTTTGTCATCTTCAGTCTTGGCCCCGGTCGGCTTGGAAAGGAGCTTGTGCATCCAGAGGGCCTTGGCAGCCCCACTCTTGCTCGCGGCGTAGACCTTTTGGCTGCCCTCATCAGGGGTCAACACAGGAAACGCCCATTTACCGCCAACGAGCTTTACTGGGTTTGATTTACTGTGAGTCCTCGCTCATGAAGAGACGCCAGTCGGAGCATGTTGCTGGCAAATTGCAGCAGGATTCAGCGCCAATGGTCTCGACTTGAAACGTGTTGGCACCCTTGTCCAAAGTCAGCTTGTACCCGCCTAGCTCCTCAAAATTCGGGGAAACGACACAGAGGGAAAACAATAAGTTGGAGTCTAGTTGGTCCCACAAACAAACATATAAATTTCAACGCCTGTCATGTCCTGGGGAAGCTCGGGGTCGTTGGCAGTCTCGCTCTCACCCTCACTCTCCGATGGCTCACTGGGTGGCGCAGGCTGCTCATCCGCCGGCGCTCCGCCAGGCTCGCTGCTCAGATCTCGACCTTGCCCGAACGGGTCCGGCGTAGCGGCCGGGGAGGGGGGGGGAAGGGGGGGAAGCCTGTTTGGTTCCAAAACGCGTCTTCATAAATATGCCCCTCTGACTTGATTCGTTAATTTGTTGGGTTGGAAGGGAGGCTTTGTATTTGGGCAGGGTTGGGTTTTTGTTGCTGGTCAAAAAGACTTAACAGACGAACCTTTGCACAATTGTTGTTCGGCCAAGACTCTCAGCTTTGGTACCTTACCCTCTTGCATCATAGTGAGCCAACCCTCGCCGCAGTCCTTACACTTGGGGCGATTCTTGCCGCAAGCGCAAAGGGGCTGCGGGTTGTCCTCGCCACTCTCATCGTCATGGCCACCAACCGGGCCTGACGCTGGCAGAGTAGGCGAAATGTTGCAAGGCTTTGTAACTTGTTTCTGTTTTGAGGGAAAGCTCAGCCATTCAGCCAGGAAGCCTTTGCCCGGGTTGCGCATACCAGGCAAAGGGGGTGGCCTCGACTTTTGGCTGACCAAAGTTCTGTTGGACCCAGCAACGCTTGTGTTTCCTGGAGGTGGGGCAGCGCGATCTTGCAAAGGCACAAGCTTGGGCTGGCTGATGGCTTCGGCCACTGACAGAGGCCTGGACTGGTAGTCCTCATCCCTCTGAAAGAAGGAGATGCAAGGGCGAGGGTTCTTTTGCTTCACATCCGTGGCAAACGGGATCTTCGTGTTCTGATCCTTCAAGATCTCGGCGGACCAAACTGTGGCGGTTGGGAGCCAGGCAGAGTGGGCGCCATCCGTGATGTACTGCTTGCCACCGCTCTTCAAGATCTGGAAAGTCTTGTTGCGGCTGAGCTCCACTTCCGTCTCCTTCACAACCTGCAAGAAGGCTTTGTTTGCCCCAGGCCGGCCGAGATGCTCGTAGGACTCCTTGAGCATGGACTCAATCTCTGGCTTGTCCGTCCTCGGATGCAAGAAGACGTGTTCGAGGGGATTCTTGAAAGGGACACTGTAGGGGTTGACGGGCTTCCGTTTGCTGAACCGCGAGAGATAGGCCCAAAGAGCCAAACATCTTTGACTTCCTTTTGGGAAAAAAGGGACATTCGGCCAAGCATCGACCCCAAGGACTTCTGGGCAGCCTTCTTGAAATAGCCGTAAAACCCCACACGGACTTGCTTCGGGTCAAGGGTTTTCAAGTACTCAACACGAGCATGCTGCGGCTCCACCGCAGCACAGAAGTCGATCAGGTGTGACACCTGCAGAAGTTTTACAGGGGTCCCGCTATTGCTCTTGTAGCAAACAGTAGGCGCTTCACAATGGAAATGAAAGCTCAGGCAGGCGCTGGTGTTGCGCCCCAATTCTTAAACTTCAGCTTGACACCGAAGGCTTTTCGTCCAGTGCTAGAGGCTGGCTTTGATCCCTTCTTGGAAGTCCCACCCTTTTTCTTGGATGTTTTGCGGGCTTTTGTAGGGCGGGACTCAACGCTGGAGTCGCCAGTGTTCTCTTCTTCGGGCTCTTCTGGTCCCAAGACTCCCCCATCATAGACAATGGCCAACGCAGACATTGATTCGACCATGCGAGTCCTGAGAGGCTTGATCCAATGGGCTACCAAGTAAACTGGATTTGTTTTTTGGCAATCCAAGCAGTTGGCAAGGGCAGCAAGTATTTGTTTTCTGGCTGCTAGGGTGAACTGTGTGAAAGCCTGGGTTAGACTGTTCTTCGCCTCCTGACTCGCAACTAGTAGTAGTGTTCCAGCGAGTAATTACATCACATGCAAGAGAGGGCCGCGCTTTCATTGATGGCAGCTCCTCACACTTTGCAACAAGAGCTGTCCAGGGGGCCAAAACACATTAGCCCAATCATTTGCGCCAGCGCGACGCTATGCATATGCATGGCGTTGCCCGCTAGCTGGGCAGCCCTGAGCACATCAAGGCTAGGGATTGTATGGACATCTAAAGCTTCGGCAACTCGGGGGTGAACTGGCCACCCCATCATGGTAAGCTTCTCCTTGCTTGTCAAAAACCGGGAATGGGCTGGAAGCCAAAACAAGCCAGACTTTGAGTTTACCCTAAAGGTAGGGCATCGACCGCTACTGGCTGACCACGTAAGGCTGTAGCTGGGGTTGTCTCCCAGAAAGCAGATCAGGTTTTCGTCGTTCTGCGGGTCTTGCTGGAATCGTTGACAGTAGGCTTTCCTGTACTCTTGTAGGCGACGGAGCTCGGCCTTGCTCAACAAGTAGGTTAGATCTTCCATGTTGGCGTGGTACTGAACACCGCGTCTCGCAGCCAACTGCTGGGCTTCCAACTGGATCTCGGTGGGGCTGGCAATCAGGAAATCTTTCACTTCCGTGGGTTGAAGGGCCCCTTGCAGCTTGGAAACCAGGCTGTCCTTCAGCTCAAAAGGGTCATACAAGCAATGGGAATACTCTCGGTTGCAACCAATAGCGTAGGTCCGGGTCCGGTTGACTGCGGTGAACCCGGAATCAGCTGGCTGGAAGAAGAGTTGGTACCAATCGAAACGGTCACCGTGGAGATCCTGCACCATGTCCATGTCTAACTCCTGACAGAATGAAGAGTTCTGGGCACAAGTTTGTGTCAGAGAAATGCAACATTTTATGCGACCAGCGCTGGTTGTGAAAACAGAATTTACCAATTGTTAACCTGACAAGTGTCTGGCGTGCACTCTAGGATCGGGAGTTTGACCCCAGTCTTCTGGCAGAACTTGGCATGGGTCATGTACACGGGCGCAGTGGGGCCAAACCGCTTCTTCCGCTTTCCAGCCCTTGACATGTCCGTGCAAGGAAGCCCTGACACGCCCAGGTCAACGCCCTGCGGCAGCGGGCACTCGCACGCGTGCGCGAGACAGTCTGCGGCCTGCTGGAGCCAGGACCCGACAATGGCACCTTTCTTGCCCCTGTAGGAGTGTGCTGTCTTGTAGCATCCAGGCACGTTCAAGTCCAAAATGTTTTGAAATAAGCACGGCGTCGGGTGCTGCTGACCGCTTTCACGCAAGCACCACCGATGGTTGTCAAAGATCAACTGGTGGCAGGAGGGTGAGAGTTCCTTAGAAAGTGTAAAACAAAACCCGCTCGTCGGTTAATTTTCTTGGTTTTTTCTCGTGAAGACAAAGCCAGAGCCAACAGCTCCCTGGTTGGGTATTTTGTCTCTCACACAAAGCGGGAGCAGAAACGCACACAGGCCAAGGGTCCCACATGGCCACTGTCTTGATATCTGGGGTGAAGGGCACAAGGCCTGAGGAAGTCACCGTTTTGAGCAGCAGTGTCCTTGCCATCTCAGCAGTTCCTGCTCCGGAGCACATGCTGTAGGCGGTGCGGGCGTGCGCCAGCCAAGATGCCTCACAGCACAAACAATGACTGGGCGCTCAAGGGCTTGGTGGCTTCAGCAGGCCTGCAAGTTGGCCTGCCCAACTTCTGGCGCTGCAAAGCGCCACGCTGACTGCAAAGAAGTCATGGCGCCAGTCACCCGTTCCCAGGATGTTTCCTGGCAGGCAGGACGGCTATAGCCCATCCACGAAAAGCGAGCAAAACGACGCTCTAATCTATTTGGCCGTCCTAAGCTTTTTCCTAACCAAAACAGGAAAGTCAAAACGCGCCAGTGTTTTCTTTTGAGCCAAGGTGAAAATCCCTTGCTCAATAGTCTTGAGAAGTCACGGTTGGACCATCTTGAGAAATGGTCCCAAAAAAGTCAGTCCTCCATGTCTACGGATTGCTGTGTGGATTGCGACAAGAGCAGGCTGGCTGAGCAGCTGCTGCTTTCGGACTCGCTAAGCACGCTAACAGCGTGCTCAGCAACTTCGGGAAAATCCATTGCAAAAAACAGGAAGCCACCTGGGCGGCTTCAACTACACTACAGTCTTGCCATTTCAAACAGCTACCTCGGCTTTGGATTTCAATCATAAGGTTGCAGTAATGCAAGGCTTCACTTTCGACTTATGTGGCAACTTACGTGGCAACTTACGTGGCATTTGCTTTGAGCGCGCGGCTTTGGGAGGACCCATCGCGCCGAGGTTGATGGAAGGACCTGGGCCGATGCGTTGGGGCTAGGGCTCAAACGCTGCCATGTCAGGGCGTGGCAAAAGAAGTGATAGGCCTCCATTGGCGCTTTTCCCAGACTGCTTCCATCAAATGAGACCTTGGGAACAAGTGCGGTTCAGCTATGCGCAGAAACATAAACAGAGAAGAGGGCTGATTATTGTAGAACAGGGCACATGCACGTGGCGTTCCGGGCCAAGTTCTCGTACGCAGGCTTGAATGTGCGCTGCCTTGGAGGCAAATCAAAGGTGTTGAGCCGAAACCGTTTTCTACACGCAGGTCAACATGTTAATTTGGCTGCAGCGGCTCCCTCTCTTTGGGCAACATATGTGGCCATCGCTGACCGAACCTTCGCGTCCTTGCAACCGGGAACTTCGCGAAGAGCATCTGATAGCAATGTTTCCTGGCTGGCGTGCGCTTGGGGAGACACACCCAAAATTTGGTTGGGTCGTGTTGAAATTTAATGCTGGAAAACAAGACGAGCGACCCCGTTCCGATGCACTTCTTGCGCTGCGCGAAACAAGTCGGCCGGGTTCCGCTTTGAGCATTTCGGAGGCGCTTTTTGAACCTTCTTGCTGAAGATGGAGTCGAAGTTCTTGTCCTGAGTTTGACAACACAACGCTAGCAGCACCTTTACTTTGTCGGACTGGCAAGCGCTCGAAGTAACAACTCAGCTAAGCGCCGCAAACATCGCTATTTGAGCAATCACTGATATGGATGTTTCCCTCAACTCCCGGAATTGGCCGTTGCTCCTCGGAGCCAGTACTGCTCACAAGAGTCAACCAGCACTCAACGCACACCAATTTTAAACACACAGTGTCTCAACAAAGCCGAGGAACGGGTCCAACGCAAAACCCAGCACTGAGTGAAGGACCAGGTCAGATCCCCAGTTTGTCATCCATGTTTTTGCGCCATCCTTCCAGGGGATTCGAGGGGTTGTGCGATCAAGAAACTACAGAATTGGGTGCGTGAACCCTTTCTCCCAAGAAAGCCTCAGCGTCTTGAAGCCAAACCTGTTCAATCTCTTCGAGCTCGTTGTGGGAAATGAGGAGGGCAGCTGGCACTCGGGCTGTGGTGGGCACCGGAACCCCCACTGGGCGGGCAAAATCCCCTACTTTCAGCTTCAACACCAGGTTGCCAGTAGAGGCGCATTCCTCAACCAGCTTCCCCAAAAGGCTTGTAACCGGCGCCCGGTGCGTGAAAGACACTTTGTTGTTCATGGCACGCGACAACAGCGCGCTGAAAAGCATGGAAGTTGGAAGAGTCAGCTCGGCAAAGAATGACCCTGCTGATGCTTGCCCTTCTTCAACTTCACCATGCAAAGGCGTCAGCAAACTTGGAGGCTCCCACCCAGGCCACAACAGCCTGTGGGTTTCTCGCCACGATTCGATGTTTCTTGACTTCATCTTTCCTTGCAGGGGTTCAGCCAAAAAACAGCTACCCTCTTTCTTCCCAAAAAACTATGTTGGTGACAAGTGGCTGGTTTTCTTGTTGATGGCTTTGGCATCGAAGTTTGCAGCATCAACAGTGTCAGCAAATGACTGGAAACACCGCAGAACCGTGTTCAGGCTCCACTCGCATTGCCGCCGTTGCTCCAAGGACTTGTACGCCCTGATCGCAACGCTACCGATTTGCTTTTCACCTTAGCTGCTTTTTTCTCCCGAAGTCTTTGCGTTTAACCAATGCCCAAAGAAGAAATTAAACTGAATGCAGCCTCAGGACAAGCTGAGCTGAATGGCGGCGCTTCTGACAGCGCCATGTGCGTGGAAAAAACGGCTGGGGGCATTGGACTCGAATTGGAATGGCGGCGGTAGCTTGGTAGTCTACCCGAACTTGCAAATACCCAAACTTGCCAAATTCAGTTGATTTGCTGGGGCCCCCTTTGGGGGAGCTCTACTCTGGTTCATGAGAGAGGTTAGACTAGGGCTACCATATTTTTTCTGTAGTCTATTTAGTAGGGGAACCCTCCCCCAACAAAAAGGGCAAAAGTGCCCACTACTGGGGGACCTAGTCAATATTCCCTTAAAAACATACTGCACCCCAAAATTATGAGGTGAGATCTGTTTTCTTCATGGGCACAGGTCGCCGTTTCAAGATGTTTCAAGTTTTTGCGAATGCGTGCTCGGTTGCAGTCGACCGAACTGCCATCCCTTCACTTTGCAAACGATCCTGGACTATAGCCGATTCAAAACAGAAGTAAACCAACCCTGGATCGCCAGTGGCGATCTTGTTTTTGTTTCATGCACTCAAAACCCCCCAAAACTGATCGCAACAGTGACGGGGGAAAGGAAAAGCAAAAACAAAAAACGCAACTTGGCTTTCTAGGTATGGCCAAGTTGTTAAGAAAAAAATGAGAGTTCAGGATGAGTCTTTGAGGGTAGCTGCAGTCTCCCTGACGCTTTTTGGGGTAACCCGGCATCCCCAGCCGCTGGGTGGCTACCAATAGCGAAGTCTCTCTCGAGTGAGCTCTCACCCAATGGCTCTGAAGGATCAGAACGATTTTGAGGAATGAGCCCAACAACCCAAGAACAACCAAACCCAACCACAAACCCTAATCCCAGCAGTAGACGTTCAACCCAAGAACCCAAGCAACAGCCCAGCAGCGCAACAGCCAATGTATTAAGGGTGGAGACTCCAGGTACCCTTTGGCAAGGGCAAGCCACAATTACGAACCCATGTTGAGACAGACCCAGAAAGGTGACTACCGCGAACTACGGCAAGCCACCATTTCACCCTTTTGGGGGGTGACCAGGGTTCGTTTGTGCTTGGTGCGGTTGCTACGCTCGGATCCGTACCAAATATGGACAAGCTGCAACGCGACAGTTTCCCTTCATGAACAAAGAAACTTGCGAAGGGAAGCCCCTACAGGGTTGCTCCCAACATCCTGCAGGGGAAGGCAATAGCCAATTTACTGAAGTTTCATGGACAAACAAAACATATTGTCGACTGCCCAACCAGGGGAAACAACACATATTCTTCATGCGGACCCCGGATTCATAAACTGGTTGACTTTCTTGGGGCTTCATCAACATGTTTGAGGGGTTCTACTTCGATCCGCGGTCGACATTCACTAAGCACCAGGACGCCAACAAAAAACGAAATTTCTGGCGGCCAGCAAGCGCACGCCACTTGCAGCCAAGGCCGTGCTTTGCCAGTCTGGCACGGCTAACACTATCAACATTTGCAACCACTCCGAGCCGGATAGCCATTCCAGACTGCAGCAACATGGCCATGGGTCAAAATCCCGGTTACCAATCCCCCACTAAAATAGGCTAAAGTGGGTGGTGCACCTACCCCAGAATGGTACAATTGGTTTTGACCCACAGCAACATTAGATTATCGGTGACAGACCATTGTTGTCAGCTTTGCATTTCTCGGCGCGGGCTATGAGCCAGCACTGCTTGCAACGCTGTCACAGCTTTGCCATGCAGCAAACCGCTATGGTGTAACGCTCATGTTGATCGCCGTCTCTTAGCGGCGCGGGCATCCCCCAAGCACTGCACAACTACCTCATGCACTTGCAGTGATCTGTCCGAATTGTCGGCCTTCTCCTTGTCAGCACCGGCCTCCAGCAAGGACTGCGCAACTGCCTGATGACCCTGCATTGCAGCACAATGCAACGGTGTGGCGCCCTGATTGTCCGCCTTCTCTTTGTCAGCACCGGCATCCAGCAAATACTGCACAACTGATTGATGACCATGTGCAGCAGCAAAGTGTAACGCTGTTCTGTCCGAATTGTCAGCCTTCTCCTTGTCAGCACCGGCCTCCAGCAAGGACTGAGCAACTGCAAGATGACCCTGCATGGCAGCACAATGCAACGGTGTGGCGCCCTGATTGTCCGCCTTCTCTTTGTCAGCACCGGCATCCAGCAAACACTGCGCAACTGATTGACGACCACGCGCAGCAGCAAAGTGTAACGCTGTTCTGTCCGAATTGTCAGCCTTCTCCTTGTCAGCACCGGCCTCCAGCAAGGACTGCGCAACTGCCTGATGACCCTGCATTGCAGCACAATGCAACGGTGTGGCGCACTGATTGTCCGCCTTCTCTTTGTCAGCACCGGCATCCAGCAAACACTGCACAACTGATTGATGACCACGCGCAGCAGCAAAGTGCAACGCTGTTCTGTCCAAATTGTCTGCCTTCTCCTTATCAGCACCGGTATCCAGCAAGCACTGCACAGCTGACTTATGACCATGCGCAGCAGCCAAGTGCAACGCTGTTCTGCCCAAAGTGTCTGCCTTCTCCTTGTCAGCACCGGAAACCAGCAAGCACTGAACAAGTGGTTGGTGACCACGTGCAGCAGCAACTTGCAACGGTGACCTGTCCAAATTGCTTGCCTTCTCTTTGTCAGCACCGGAATCCAGCAAGAACTGCGCAACTGCTTGATGACCCTGCATTGCAGCACAATGCAACGCTGTTCTGCCCAAAGTGTCTGCCTTCTCCTTGTCAGCGCCGGAATCCAGCAAGCACTGCACAACTGATTGATGACCATGTGCAGCAGCAAAGTGTAGCGCTGTTTTGTTCAAATTGTCTGCCTTCTTCTCATCAGCACCAGCATCCAGCAAGCACTGCACAACTGATTGATGACCATGCGCAGCAGCAAAGTGCAACGCTGTTTTACCCAAATGGTCTGCCTTCTCCTTGTCAGCACCGGCATCCAGCAAGCACTCCACAACTTCCAGATGACCTGCGGCAGAAGCAAATGACAAAGGTGTCTCATGGGGGCCATGGGGGCCTCTCGCAGCAGCATTGGGATCATGAGGCTTCTCCAGCAACTCTATGACATGTTGTACGTCGCCGCGTCCCGCCGCTTGCAGCAAGTCCGTGCAAGGTGCCGGATCATCTGCTTCACCTGCTGCTTCAACATATTGCCGTGTAATGGCTGTCAAGCACCCAGCAGTTTCCCACGGACTCTCTCGGCCCAACATGCCTAGGTCACCAGCCAGCGCAAGCTGCCTAAAATTCGGCAAACCCAATCCTTAGTTGCTCGGTTGCCAAGCTGCCATGGGAAGAAAGCAGCACCACTGATGTTTTGATGTTCGTTGATCTTGAATAAACATCCACAAAACTTGGTTGACGTTGGAAGGGGAGCAACAATCTAAATTTTAGCAGTTAAGTGGGGATTTCCCACTAAACCACAATAAGCAAAAATGTTAAATATTTCCCAACAACAACCATGAAAAGAGAAAACCGGGTACCAATCGGCAACTGTGAATCTCTTGGCCAGCTGGCGTCGCAAGGAGTCAAAGAAACAGCGCCTACCTTCCCGTCCGCGCAGCTTGTCCCGCCACAGGGAATACTCCGCCGTTGAAATCACATCCGTGCCATCTAGCAAGCGAACGCACGCCATGAGTGAATTGGGCACGCCTGGGTTTGAGCTGAACGCATTTCATGCGTTGCATGTCAGTTAGCAAGCGTGTATTATTGTGTCATTGGGTCAAAAACTAGCGTACAATTCAGAGAAAACGCGCAAAGACACAAACACACACAACAACTAAGAGACACGTGGGCACAATTCAAGCTCCACATCACCACACCAAAGCTTGCTGTTTTCTGGAATTTACTGAAATGTTGATGTCTCAACCACCCCCAAACAAATCACAAGCAGTTGCTCGAAATGCTCGAAATCTCAACCATTCCTTCGTTTGCCTCATACGCCTCATCCCGGCGCTCGAGAAAATGGCGAAAAACGTGGGCTGCACATTTGCTCGCCCCACTCACTTCACCCTTCTTCCATCGAAGGGTTCAAAGCACAGAGTCGGAGGTGTTTGTCCACGCAAACAAAAGAAAAGAACACCCTAGAGTCTCCATGATCCTTAAAAAATGGGTCCATGACCCCTGACCCCATTTTGTTGAGGATTCCAGGGGTGCCAAGAACACCAACCAGGTCCCCCATTAGAGGGATTAGAATAAGGGTACCCACTTTTTTCTGTCGTCTTTTTGGTAAAAGGGCACCTAGAGTCTCCTTCTGACCCCTCGAAAATGGGGTCAGACTCCCAACTTAGAGGGGTCATGACGCCCTTTTCTAGGCGTCAGAAGGAGGCTCCAGGTACCCCTTTTAATTACAGACGCCTTGGGCAAGCGAACCCATGGCCTGAGATTCATACCATCTCTCCCCAAAAGAGGTGTATATTCCCCTTGTAGAGTGGGTTGGAAACCAGGAAAGCACCGGGGGTATGAACAAGGGGTATGTACTTCCACCCGATTCAGCTTCAAGTCTGGACACCTAGTGGGTTCTGATTTTGTTCAGGGGAGAGCCCCGGGATCCCAAAAAGATCGCCGGGCACGAAGCCTTTCGGGATGAGCTTCCAAACTGGAGTCTCCTTCTGACCCTTTAAAAACGGGGTCATTGCTCCAAAAACATGGGGTCATGGCCTAGTTTTTGAAGGGCGGAGACTCCAGGTACCCATTCTTAAGTTGGACTTTTTGTTGAGGGTTCAGGGAAAAGAACCAACCCGAAACACATTTACCCTTTCACAAGTTTGCGGTTGCCCATTCTTAAGTTGGAATTTTGAGGGTTCAGAGAAACTGAACACCTGAAGATACGCTGTTTGGCGTCCTATGGAAGATAAGTCACGAAACGACTCAATAAAAAAAAAAAAAAAAACGGCACGGAACTATTCCACGATTCCCACAATTTTGGGGTTACCCATGCTTCAGTTGGAATTTTGAGGGTTCAGATAAATCTAACTACTGTGGATGGTTGAAATCAAACTCCGCGAGGAGTCTCGCACCACGAAATGAAACTATGGCAATGAACCACACTTAAAAATGGGTTGTAGGTTATAGCACCAAATTATGGGGTGACATCCCATGGTTGTGGGTGCGTTGAGGGTCTCATAAGGTTTTTACAGGGGAATCGAGGTATTCCGAGTGGTGCGAAATGGATTCGTAATTATTATCGATTGAGGGGACTGGCCAAAAAAAGATCTAAACTGTTTGTAGCTCGCTAACATGGTCTTCCCAAAATGATTCAAGTCCATAATTTCAAGAAGTGAGCCCGGTATCACCTTCAAAAGGAAGCAGGGGGGGGCACGTTCAAGGGTCAAAGTATACCCCACGCATGGAATCTGTACCACAAAAACTTGCAGTGTACGGGTGGACAAAACCTATCGACTTTTGGCTCTGACATTCTGATTTCTGGCTAGTGAACCCGCAAAAAATCCCACTGTTTCTCAGGCATCCTGTCAACCTTTTACTAAAAAGGAGGCATTCACCCGAAAAATCAGGTCTTCCCAAAAAAGAAGCAGGTTTTTGGAGCAAAATCCCCAAAATCCAACTTAAAAACTGGCCCCAAATCTTCACATAGAAAAAGGTGGGTGTCTTTTCTCCTGGCCTCAAAACTCCGGCTTTTGCAGGCGAGCAACTAGTAGATTTTTACCTGAGCCGAGCAAAGGCGATAGCTGTACCTTCCCCATCCTCTTCAGGAATCCAACTCTTCAACTATGGGCCAGAAGCCCTGGAAAACTGCGTGGTCTCCTATTCAGCTCGATGGGTGCTCTGAGAATGGGGAGTCAACTACTAAGGTATGTATCAGCTTCCCTCTATTTGGTGGTTCAGGAGAGGTTTCCCACGTACCCACAAGAACCAGGGGCTCAAATCCCCAGAACCAATCTGAACCACCAATTCAGGGTAACCTGAATGTATGTCACCTACTGCACCCATGTCTTGTGCGCCTTATTTGTTTAAAAATCATATGTTTTAACCAGGGAGTAAGAATGCCGATGTTACTCCTTGGCTAAACAAGGAGGGACATAAGCCCTGCACAACATGTAAACACAAACAGACATGCGTTTTGAAGTAGGATGAGCTTGTTAGCACCCACCCCGACGGTCCCGGGTCTAAAAACATGGTATCCACAAAGGCCTTCAAGGTTCTCAACACAAGCCATTTTAAGGCCCTTGCATTTGCGTAAGTCCACTGGGGACGAACAACACATATTTCCAGTGATAGATTCCCTTTAAAAACAACATGTTCTTAAGCAAATGACAGGGCCTCAAAATCCATCGATCGGATTAATGTTGACCCCATATTAATCAACCCCAGTTTATCAATAGGGGGTGTCTCTTGGTTTAGTGTGGAGGGGAACACCCCCCTATTAACAGGGATCCTTACATTATACACCTGAGCATTGCCTTGTAAATGGCGCTTCCCCTCTATTTTGGTAAAAACAAGCCATGTTTCAAATGGTTGCAACATGGAGATCTTTTAAGGAGCCCTGTATTAAACCGAGGTGGGTTAATATGGGCCATGTTCCCCGAATCTCATGACCACATCTCATGCCGGCACCAGAAACCCAAAGAACCCGGACCAAATAGTTTGAGGGCCTCAGTTGTTCAGTGACCCTGGAAAAAAAGGGAACCCTTTTTTGGGAAGACCATTTTTAGTGGGGCAGCCACCCAAAAAAAAGAAGAAAAAAAATGGTGCCACTGCACAACTGAGGGGCCCAACAATCGAATTGGTCATCTTTTCAAGTTGTCTTTCCTGGATTCCACCAACGCGTACCCAAAGCAAAATCTATCGAACCGGACCCAAAACCACGTGGAGAATCCAAAAGCCGGATATTCGCCCCTTCTGGCTGCGGCTGTCCCGCTCTTCATCCACCTTGTTCTTGGTGGCTCAATTGATCCCAAGATTGGCGCAAGGCGCAACCAAAGAGGCAACTTTGGATCCCTCTAGAACTGCTTGCAATATGTGGCCGACGTGTAAGAACAGAAGAAACACCAACTCGGGATCCTGGATGTCAAGTTGGCATTTTCAAGAGGGGCTAAATACTGGCCATAGAAGTGGTATTTTTCCGAAACCGGTACCTGAGAGATGTTTTGTACATTTCAAACATGGAAGGTTGACGTTGGCACAGATCGGATTCTGGACCGTACTCAGTTGCGCTTGTGGGGAATGATTTGGGTGGAAACTCAAACTAGCAACTTGAAAAAATGGAATTCGCCAACCATACGTTTGGGCCAATGACTCATGTTTAACTTGGATTTTTGAAGGTCCAGGTAATGTTGACCCAGGATTAATAAACCGGTCCCACTATTAGGGGGGTGTTCCCTCCCAAAGTGATGAATCCCCACTAAAAGGGGACACCCCCCTATTAATCAAGCAGGGGTCTATTTATCCGGGGTTAACATTACCCGAAAAGAGCGGCCAAAATTCTCGTGCCGAGCCGCGGAAGCATGTAATTTCTGGACAAACAGTACGACTCTTTGGCGGCCGAGGGCGGCAGCCAGGCGACTTCAGTTTGAGCCGAAGCGCCGAGCGGCGATTTGCGAGTTTCTCTCGCTCAACTGTAGCAAGATGTGCTCCCGGAAACATACATATGCAGGCACAGTAAGTGAAGAGACAACCGGTGTTGTTCTCCATCTCAGATCCCTGTGAATTTCCAGACTAATCGGGCCCCCCCCTTGTTTGGTGGACAGATGCCCACCCCTTTCCACAAAAAAACACAATCGAGCAAAGGGCAGTGAGTGTCTTGGGAATTCTCGGGTCAGCCACAGCCCAAAAGCCTGTGGGGAGCCTGGTCCGTGCAGTCCTCACGCCGACACTGGTGGCATTCAACCACACCCAAAGCTCCTAGGTCCTCCAGTAGAGAGGCTAGAATAAGGGTACCAACTTTTTTCGGTCGTCTATTTTAGTAGGGGAACCCTCCCCCCAAAAAAGGGTAAAAGGGCACGTAGCTGGGGGACCCAGCCAATATAGGCCTTTTGGCGTGCAGAACACGCCGTGGGTCACAAAAACATCTCATTTTTTGGGGGTGGACCTTTGGAGAATCTCGTCTGCCTGGATAGCCAAGTTGCTGCTTGTTCAGTCACTGTTGCTGTTTTTTGGGGTAAAGCGGATGGAAAAAAGCAACTGGCTATGCAGGTGGGTGAGTATTACAAACCTATGCAACCCATTTTTACGTTGGATTATTTTCGGGTTCAGGTAGTTTATTCGGGTAGTGCAGCTTTCGGAGCCACCTTCTGCCCAAACCCAGCAAGCAAGCAAGCGCGCCCTGGCAAAACCCTCGCCCATCGGAACTGAAAAATAAAAGCTGGGCTGATTCGGAGCTACTTTCTGGGAGCGTTGCAGTGTTGCAGGGGGTTCGGGATGAGTCAGAATCAAAAACCGATCGGTATCAAAATGGTCCTGGCTCGCCAGTTGCGTTCGCTTTGTTCCATCCACTTTACCCCCACAACCGCTCCAAAACCCTAAAACCGATCGCACCAGTGACTGAAAAAGCTTTTTTCGCAACTTGGCGATTTGTAGGTCCTCTTTTTTGGTTGTACCCCCCAAAAATGGCTTAGGTGAGGCTTTCCTGTTGGTTTTGATTTGAAACCACAAGAGACTGGTCTACCCTTTTACCATGTGAAGAATCGAACAAGGCGGGTGAAGGCACCCAAATGGCAAGGGGCATATCCGTGTCCTAGGGGCAATGGATGGATATTTCTGGTAGATGATGAAAAAACCACCAGGGTAAACCCATTGGAATCGCCACGAATCGCCATCTAGTTTGTTGTTTTGCAACCAGGGCCATCTAGGTTATTTTTCTTTCTTTTTTGCAAAAACCACCAAAAAGAAGGACCCAAATGGCAAGGGGACTATCCCTTCGTAATCGGCCGGGTGTCTTCGGCCGCGGAAACATGTAGGACCCGTTCTTTGGGGGGATTGCCGCACTGGATCGCCACCTGGATAGCCAAGTTGCGATCGCTTTTTTCAGTCACTGTTGCGATCGGTTTTTGGGGTTTTGAGTGCATGGAAAAAAGCAAAATAGCAACTGGTGATTTTCGGGTTGTTGTTTCTTTTTCTTCCATGCACTCCAAAATACCCCAAAAACCGATCGCAACAGTGACTGAAAAAAGGGATCGCAACTTGGCTGTCCAGGTGGCAACCAGGTATCTTCTCGAGCAATCTACCTGGACCCGAAAGAACTACCCGCAAAAAATAGGGAATTCACCCACCATCATTTTGGGCTACTTGGTCAAACCCCTACTGCAAAAGCATCTTATTAGGGCATGTCTTTGAAAAGCCTGGTTTTCCAGTGTAAATACCTCCTTTTTCGTACAGGGTCGACGATGATCTAAGAACAAGTGGGTATTTGGAGTAAGGGGGAAGCGCAGCACGCTGGCCACGGGAAATCGTGCAATCCTGGATCGCCAGTTGCGATCGCTTTTTTCCATGCACTTTCCCCCCAAAACCAGCAACAGTGACTGAAAAAAACAGCAACTTGGCCACCTAGGCATGCAGTTTCCCCCAAACACCAGCAGCAGTGACTGAAAAAAACGATCGCAACTTGGCTATCTAGGATTCGTTCTTTTTGACGCCGCAAAAGGCGGGCATTGGCCGAATCCCACGATCACGGCACCATCCCGGTGGCGATCGATCAAGCATCTGATCGCCGGACCTGCGGAAACGTCAGAGGAAAGCCAAGCCGAAGCCACATATAGATGGCCTTATTTTGTATGGGTAGTTCTTTCGGGTCCAGGTAGCTAGATAAGTTACGATAAGTTACTTGGTTACAACCTAGATAGCCAAGTTGCGAAAAAGCTTCTTTCAGTCACTGTTGCGCTCGTTCTTTGGAGTGCATGGAACAAATGATTGCATGTGTTTTTCATCTTTTGAGGAGCCCTCATGAACCGGATGCCCTTCTTCGACGGGGTCAACTCCGTTGTGCGGAAGCAAATGCCCCAGCAGAAGCAAATGGCAAAGAGAAACCCATCTCCCCCGACAAAGAAGAAAAAGGAAGCCCAAACTCCCCCGCCCAAAAAAAGGGTTCTTCAACACACACACACACACACACACACAGCAGAACACAACACAAGACAACAGAACAGAACAGAACAGAACAGAACACAACAGAACAGAACAGAACAGAACACAACAGAACAGAACAGAACACAACACACAAAGCGCCCTCCTTCAAAAAAAGAAGGGAGAAGCTGGCACCTGCAAATTTGGGCCTCACCATTCGACACGTCGACACCTGCGCAAAGGGCGCGCCTAGCTGTGGAAGAAGGGTAGCACTCCGGGCAGCATGCGGTTCCATCCCACGCTGTCCGACAGATCCTGCCAACTCCAAGAAGTTCGAAAAAGAGTGCCGGGACCCTGCAAAAAAAAAGCACCTTGAAACGTGGAATGTACAAACCACGGTTTTGGCCTGGATCGCCAGTTGCGATCGCTTTTGTCCATGCACGTTACCCCAGAAACCGATCGCAACAGTGACTGAAAAAAGCGAAAAAGCAACTTGGCGATTTCTAGGAGGTTGCTATCGCCAACTGTTCAGTCAGGTGGCCGGGAGTTGTCACACGGGTGAGTGATAGAAGATGGGATATGACCCAAACACTTGGTCCTTAACTCGGGAGGGAGGCTCAGGTGTTCCTTGAGCATTGGACCGTCTGAAAAAATGCAAACCTGCGGCTTATTTTCAGGAGGCCTGGGTGCTTGGGAAAGCGGTTCAACCGAACAGGCCCCCCCCCGAACAAGAAAATAGGGGGAACATTTAGGTTTCCCTCTAAACCAACCCGAAAAAGGGTAGACCCATATGTCTCTGCTTTCTACCCCTAAACGGGGGGTGGGGGTTAAACAGATATCCCCAATGCTTTCAAAAACCCGTCTGATTTTTGATCCCTCAAACTACTCATCAACACGTTGGAATTCACCAAACAGAATGGTGGGGCATAGCCAATGTTTATGGGAACACCGAGGGTTTAGGGAATTCCCACTTTTGCTGGGCTTGAGCATTTGAAGGGGACACCATCACTTTGGAGATGTCTCGAACCATTTTGCAACATGGACGAAACCAAGAACTTGACCAGGTCGATTTGGTGGGGGCAAAGGGATAAGGGGCCTCCATCCAACACCTACTTTCACAGCCATTCATTTGAGTGGCACAACGGATCTGCAAGTTCTATACCTGAACCCTCAAATTCCCTTAAAACACCTGTTATAGCCCCGAACGTATGGTTAAGGTGAACTCCCATTTTTTCGTACGTAGTCTGAGGGTCCCGGTGGCTTATAAGCCACCTGAATCCTCAAAAGATCCCTCAAAGATTGGTTATAAAGCCCCAAAATAATGGTTCAGGTGAACTCCCATTACCGGGGGCTTCGCAAAGATACAACAGAAAGGGCCATGGCCACCAAATTCTGGTTAGGCTGCACTCCCATGTTTCAGGTAGATTGAGGTGTCCAGGTAGGTTATCAACCACAAAGTTAACGAACTTGGTGTCCCATTCAAATTCACAGGGCTCGAAACGTTCGACCCTCCCATTCGAAGGCTCCAACGCTGAGCTGTGTGGGCAGCCACCCAAAGCTCCTAGGTCCTCCAGATTTGAGAGGTTAGACTAAGGGTACCAGCTGTTTTCCGTCGTCTATTTTAGGGGAACCCTCCCAACCGAAAAAGAAACGGTGAGAAAGGGCACCAATTGCTGGGGGACCTAGTTATGCCTACCTGAACCCTCCAAAATGCCAACTGAAACATGGGCTATTGAATCCCCCAACATGCTGGGTTGATGTCCAAAAATCGATGTCCAACATTTGATGCCCAACGTCGGCTCTCGAATTCCCCCAAAAAATCGAGGTCCAAAGTTAGGGGGACCCTAGTTGCGGAAGTTTCTCCCGTGGGGGTCACTCCGATCTTCGGAGAATCGGAGGAGTCGGCGTCGGAGCTCGCCTGGGCGAATTGCAGAGAGGCCCTGGCGCCCTCGCAGTCGATGTCCGCCCCCGGGATGTCGGAGCGGACGAAGGTGCCCACCAAAACCTTGGTGTTCTTGCCCTGGTCCACCTCAGGCGAGTCTCCAGAACAAGAAGGTGTGCATATAGAGATATGCCTGGAGTCTTATATATATATATATATATATATATTGGGGGGGGTTGTTCTTCCCCTGATCCACCTCAGGCGAATCCGAAGAAATCCAACAAGAACGTGGGGTTTTATATGTATATATATATATATATATATGTGTAATTATATACATATGTAATTATATGTATATGTATGTATATATATATATATACCTGGAGTCTCCAGTACAGGGTTCTGCTTATTGACAACCCTAGGGTAGACTTAAACCCAGGGGTTCCTTCCCCCCAAAAGGAGAACCCCCTGGGATTGAGCCTATCTTGAGGTCAAGAAGGGGAACTCTGTATATGGGTACGGGTCAAAACCCAAATCGTACCCCCAGTGAACATCCGATTCAATCCAACCACTAAAATAGGTTCTAAAATGGGTGGTGTATTTACCCCAAACCCCAAAATGGGATCCCATTGCTATTGACCCACGGCCATATATTTACCTGGAGTCTCCATGACCCTTTCAAAATGAGCCTATGACCCTTTGTCTTTTGACCCTGGTTCACTTCAGGTAGGTGACTGCAGGTAGAGAGGGAGAGTGAGGTGAGTGGAGTGGAGTGGAGTCGAGAGGACAGGATGGGAGGGGAGGGGAGTGGAGAGGGGAGTGGAGTGAGAGAGAAAGAGAGAGGCTCATCATACTCAAAAATTCGAGCCAAAAGGTAGATTGCATTTGGGTTCGTGGCCTCTGTCAGGTCGTTTGCCACTAAAATGGTCCGTGACTAAAGCCCATGAACTCAGGAAGTGAGCTCAAAAGCACCAAAAATAACAGGACCCCCCATGCATCAGTGGAAGGTTTTGGACTGTCAAATCGATTCGCTGGCAAGTGAGAATCCCAAAAAGTGACTCGATCCCAACTCAGTGAAAGGCGAGTCGTGAGCCCTCCCGACGGTATTTTTAGAGTAGAATAGGGTACGATGTCAACCCTTGACCAAGAAAGGAGTTCCTGCACCTTCCAAATTCCTTTCAATTTGGGTTGCCCCAAAATTATGGTCTGTGACTGAGCTTTCTCAATGGGTAGTTCTTTCAGGTCCAGGTTGTCTTTACCCAAAGAATACCGGAGCTCCTACAAACCTTTGTTCCCGATCAGGTTAAGTGGGGAATCAAACCACTTTTTGAGGGGCCTCCACCCCGCTGTCAATAAACTGGGGTTGGTTGATCCGGGGCAACATTCTTTGGAGATTGCGCGGGCAATGTCAACCCAGGACTAAGCAGCCCCTACTTGTGAATTGGTGTTTACTTTTCAAGGGGCGCCGCCCCGTATTTCTAGAGGTACCTTCCCCATGCCAGGAATCCTTCTAGAGAACCTTAGCCACGGGAAAACGGCTCCGGTCTTTGAACAGAACCATGGTTGAACAGAATGGACGAGGAATCAACCCCTAGAATACTATCAATACTAGCTTCTCCAGTAGAGAGGTTAGACTAGGGTGCTCCTCTTTTTCGTCTATTTGAGTAGGGTTCGGAACCCTCCCAACCAAAAAAAGGAACGGTAAAAGTTGGCACCCAGAAGACACCGGGGTTCCTTCCGCCGGGGTCCTGTTCTCCGATTCTACCGAAAACTTCCTTCGCAGGCGCCGAGAGCCGGCGGATCCACTCCAACATGGTCACCAGCATGATGCCGTCCTGCCATGGATACGTTCGCTATCAAAGAAACCCGAGCTGGTTCCGTGCCCCCTGGATCGCCAAGTTGCGATCGTGTTTTTCAGTCACTGTTGCTGTTTTTGTTGGGGTGCAACTGGCGATCCAGGCTCATTAAAAGAATGGTTGACCCAACTTGGATGATGACAATCCTGGGGTAAACCATGTGCTTTTTTTAAACCCCCTTTTGTTGTAGTGGTTTGAACCCAGCGAAAACAAGAAACCTAGCACCCTCAAATGACCCTCAACCATGGGAGGTCACCCCATATTTTTTGTGTGGGGCCATAACCGATGTTTAAGGGAATTTGGAGGTGTCAGGATGATTTTGGAGGGTGCTGGCTCTGAAGAGGGTTGGACCGGCACCAGTAGACCCTGCATTCAGGGAACGACATTTCCCCCATGATAATTGCGGGCCTATAACACATGTTTAAGGGTATTGTGTGGTTTCAAGTTCTTTACAAAGAGGACCACCTTATTTCTTAGGTTCCCCTAATTGTGACACATACCAAGAGGGAGTTGAAATTCTCCTGCGGCTTTTACAGGGAGTTGAAGTCATACGAGTTGGCTCCTGAATAAAGGCTCGAGGCCTTGAACTCCAAGACGGGTTTTTTGAAAATGGCGCGGGACGGACAGGTCTGACACGAGTTCTCCAACCCGCCATGACATCGTGTTGCCTTCCTCTGGGCTGCGGAGAGAAAAAAAAAACCGACCGGGCCTCGAGCTCAGACTCTCAAGACAGCAGCCTGAGTGTGACCCCCCCCCAAAAAAAACAAACAAACGCACAAACACCCCGTAAGGGGCTACAAGTCTTCAATGAAGAACCGAAAGCGACTTGAAAACTTGTGTTTCGGAGCCTGAAGAAACTTGGTTGTTCAACCTGCAGGTCATTTCCATGGCCTTTTGTGCCAAAGCCAAGAAATCAACCAGCCCTTTTCCTTGGTTATAACCTACCTGGACCGGAAAGAACTATCCATTAAAAGAGAAGTCACCCCCAAAAATGGGTAACCCATTGAGGGTAGTTTGTGGGTCCAGACAACAAGTATGCTTCTACAGATCCAAAATCTGAAAGGAAGCAAGTCAAGACCCAGATGTTCGCCCCTAAAAAGTCCCCCGAACGAGAACCAAACCAACCAAGGGAAAACCTGACCCCATTATTCTACCAGTACCAAAGTCACCCATTCAAATGGTAGGTTAAAGGCAACCCACCCCAGTTTCTGACTTTGATATCCAGACATAGTCGAAATAATGACCGCTGAAATATGCAAGATCCTCAAAGGACCTGCCTGTACCCTCAAACCACCCTGAACAAAAAAGGAAAATTTCACCCCCCCAAAAAAATCGAAAACAACAACCTTTTCTTCTGAGTTGGAAGTTTGCGAGTTCAGGTCCATGAGCTCGGTTCGTTCGCTCGGTGAGCGCTCGTCACCAAGAGTTTTGGCCCCTCCTGGCCGTGAGCCAGGGCGGTCGCATAGCCTCGAGGCGCGGCGAGAGAGAGAGAGAGAGAAGCGGCCAGTCCGGGACAGAGACGCAAAAGCTTGTGACCTCAACCCTCAAAATGCCAACTGAAAAATCATCTCTACTCTTGGTATGGTAGCGAAAAACTTTGTTTTTTTTTGCAGACCCCCGGTAAAAATGAACAGAACCAAAAAACAATATATATATATATATAAGAAAAAACAAACACATGCCAAGAACAGTGAAGAAATGGGCTATTGAATGCCCCAACATGGGTTGATGTCCAATTTGTTCGTGCGTAGTTTGAGGGTCCGGGTGCTCCAAATACCAACCTGAACCCCCCAATTTGTGGGGTGAATTCCTGTTCTTGCTGGAACGCATCTTTGTTTGGAGAACATGGGTTTTTCGGGGTAAATGCCGATCCCTTTCTGGGTCAAGGGTTGACAACATACCCTATCATACCAACTGACGAAAAGCGGGTATTGGGTGTAGCGGGTGAGCCACGGTCCGAATTTGGATGCTTCTCAGTCACAGAATTCGCCCACATGCTCATGGATCCTTCTAGGGTGGGTACAACCCCTCTTAAGCACACCTGAGCACCCTCAAACATCCTCGTCCCCTTCCTCCCACTAACCTGGCATTTGTGGGCGCTTACCTGGAAGATCACTTTCCTCTTTAAGGGATCCTCTGTCAGGTGCCATGTTAGTAGAAGGGAGGGTAAAATGCCAAGGGCTTCCTCTTGGCTTCCCCATTTGTTCCCGCAAGACGACGCTTTGAGGGGCATGGCCTGGATGCTACGGTCATGACCCCTCTAATGCACACCCCTGGGTCCTCCAATGCAGAACCCCGACCCCTCAAGAACCCTCAAAAACTACCCATTTTGAGGGCCCGAAATCAGGGTTGGTTGAAACCTTCCTGAACCCAGGAAACTCCAACTTGGGTTGCCCCAACATGATAGTTCCCAGAGGCTCCCGAAGTGTTTAGGGCCCTCAAACAGACAACAAACATGAGACCCCCAAACACACCTCCGAATTGTCTGGGTCTCCATTAATGCCGAAGCCAGAAGCGAACCACTCACCGGTGTTAGCGGCTTTTTAAGCGCCAAAGCGCTCTCTTCGTGACCCCGAGGTCGGATGAAGTCGTAGATCTTGTATCCCTGCGCAAGTCTGCTGAGTCAGCCCAAACTACAACAACACCACACACACACACACCACACACACACACACACACCCTACTCCAAATTCCCACTTTGTTTAGGAGTTCCTGAACCCTCAAACTACCCATAAAAAAAAGGATTTCACCCTATGAATTTGGGGCTATAACCAATCTTTAAGGTTTGCTTTTGGAAAACCATGCCTTTTTTAGTCAGGGGGAAAACATGAGGGAATTTGAATTACATGTGCGGTTGTCTTTTTTGGCGGTACGATCTCGTTTGTGCGGGAAGGAAAACCAAAAGGAACACCGCCAATTTCTGGGTCCCCTATAAAACGACACACTCACCCCTGAGCCACTGCTAAGGCACACGTTTCTTCATAGGGAAGCTAATGCATCATACCCGCTTCGTTAGGGTATCATGGCAACCCCTGACGAAAACGCAGGCATGTATATACCCCGGAGAACCACACTTTCCAACCAATACTAAACAAAAGAGGGTATTTGGAGTGGGGGGGGTAACATTACTGCGTTTTGGGCCATTGCAGCTGATTGAGGGCCATCTTCCCATGACTCCCCGTGCTCTGAATCATTTGATAAACCGGCGTGTAGTTCCGCACTGAACCCCCCAAGTGACACAACGATGCTTCATGCCAAAAGGAAAACCAGTCCTTCCCAAACCATCGAACACGCGTTTCGCCTGGTCTTCAAATCTGACTTCATCCATCATCGGAGTGTATCCGTCCAAAGTATGGTTGGTGAATTCCAAGGTCCAGGTCGTCTTAAAATGGCCACCAAGTGATGTGAAGAAATCACCCTGGGAGGTGGAGTTGGGCCACGTGGCCACCGCACTGAACCTCTCAAGTGGTTCGATTCAAGTCTAAGTAGACCCCCCCTAAAGCTCCGATTCGACTGTTTTAGGGCAAACACAAGCCGATGAAGATCATGTAATTTTGGGGGAAACATCAGGGTCCCGACTCTTTTTGGGGCAAACTCACCCAAGGCTTTCCTTCACAGCCTTGAGGAATTGGCCGCTTTGGGTTCTGAATCAGAGGGCCCAGGTGCATCGCAGGAGTCGGGACCCGCCTGCTCGGAAATGGGGCTGCCTGGTCGATAGTCCACCTCCTGGTTGATCTTGCCCTGGACCTGGCGCGAAAAAAAACAAGGATCGATGCACCGATCGTCTCCCTCCTCAACTCCTCAACTGGACCTGAAGCAACCATGGGGCCGGGAATCCATGACCGGAGTCGACATATTTTGTGTGACCTATATTTTCAAGATGAACAGTCCAGGTACCCTTAGAGGGACTTTGTCTTTCGCGCAGCTCAGCCCTTTCTCCATTTTTAGAGGGTATGTTGATTGTCCAGGTCAGGTCACTTGTTGCTGTTTGTGAGGGGGTGTCCAACTATGGGCAATGGTTTGATCCTGTGAACGGGAAGCCTTGGCTTCACGGTACTTGTTAGGACCCCCACAAATGGTTGGGGTTGGTAGCCGTCTCATCTCGGTTGCTTTCTGCTCCACTGCTAAAAGTTTAACTTTTAGTGGTTTGATGGAAAACCCATAAGTTGGCAAAAAGTTAAACAGGGATCCTTACATTATACACCTGAACATTGCCTTGCATGGTGGTGTCCCTTTATTTTGGTGTTGAAAAAGCAACATGTTTCAAACGGTTGCAAAATGCAATTATCTTTTAAGGAGCCCTGTCAAAGTCCTAACATAGCTTGGCAAATGCACCAAAGTCATCTTGGTCCTACTTCGTTCGACTCATCTTGGCCCTGCTTCGCGCCTTCATGTCCGCAGGAGGCCAGAAGTTGAGCAAAGTGCCTGGGGGGTTCATCTTGCTCGCCTTGGCCCAGATGCCCAGGTAACCTCGCGAAGTCAGATGGCCGTGGTTGTCAAAACCGCTTTGGGATCCCATTTTGGGGTAGCTGCACCACCCATTTAGTCCATTTTAGTGGGTACGGGCTTTGGATTTTGACCCATGGCCAGATTTCGGCCGCGTTTCAATGGGAACTCCGATGGTCTTTCAAAGGAGGGCCCTCTCGTTTGGTCATTAAAATTGGAGAGCGGCCCAAGAAAACCCGATTTGGATGATGACAGTCCCGAACCGCATGCAATAGTGGTGAAATATGAACCCCGCCGGCTTTTTTTGGGGGGGTGGTAACCGAACCCCAGGACGAAAGAAAGTTCCTCCCTCTCCACCCTCGTTCAGCCTCAAGCACGCGCTAAATCTGGACCCTCAAGCTACCCCCCCCCAAAAAAAAGAAGATCGAATCCACCCGATAATTTGGGGCATTGACCAATGGTTAAGGGAATTTTGAGGGTTCAGGTGCACCCTAAACGGACCCAAATCACTCAGGGGTCAACCAGACCCATCCCATTTGCCTCGGCTTGGGCCTGACGATGCGTCAGAAGTCAAAAATCAACCAATTCGACCAAGCCCCAAGCGGAGGCTTCCTCCAACTCCAACTCGATGCAAGAAAACCCCTCAAATTTCCGGCTAAAAATCGGTCCTCCAGTAGCGAAGCTGGAACCTTTTTTTCTGTAGTCTATTTTAGTAGGGGAACCGAATCTCCCAACCAAAAAAGACGGTGAGAAGGGCACCAATTGCTGGGGGACCTGGGGGTTATAACCCCAGCATGGGGCGATGACCCATGTCATGGGTAGTTCTTTGGGGTCCAGATGGCTTTCCGGCGCAAAAAAAAAGGAAAAAAGAAAGAAACACATGAAGAACAAAAAACGGAATTCTGCCGGTCACTTGTTTCGGGTCTGCGCGAAACCGCCAACTGACCGCTGGGGGTTTGGGCCTAAGCGTCGATTCGATCCCATGGAAGGGTAGAATTCGAAGCAAGACATCACAGCCAGGCCATTTTTCAGCTGGAAATTTGAGGGCCTAGAAATCGCCAAGTTGCAAAAAAGTTTTTTTCAGTCACTGTTGCGATCGGTGTTTGGGGTTTGGAGTGCATGGAAGAAAGCGATCGCAACCGGCGATCCAGGTACTCACTTCCGATCCTAACCAAATGCGGGCACCGATCGGACCCGAAAGAAATACCCTTAAGAAAAGGAACTATACCTAGAGTCTCCATGACCCTTTAAAAATTGGGTCATTGCCCTAAATAATGGGGTCATTGACCCATTTTCCAAGGGTCATGGAGACTCCAGGTACTCATTTTGAGGCAATGGCCATTTAGTTGGCAGCTTGAGGGTTCAGGAAACAATTTTGCTTCTTTTGAATCCCCAAGTCAGTATAGTAGCCAACCATTTGTCCTTTGGGCTTTTATATATATATATATACACGTGTCGGGTGGTTGCTTTGGTAGGAACTGAATTTGCCACTAACATGGTCCAAACCCAAGTGCCTCAAGTCCGCAACGGGACTCAGGAAGTGCGGTACCCGGTTGGCCCGGTTGGAGTGGTTTCAATTTGGATTTGAAGCCCTGGCTCTGGAGGCAAACGTTGACCCTTACCCGAAAAAAGGAAAAAAGGGCACTGGGCAACGGGGAAACCACGGTTTCGGCTCCAAACCACCAAATGGTGGGAAACTGGCCGTAGCAGGGTACTTACCTCAAGTATCCTGCTCCTAGAAACGCGATCCATTCGGGTTTGTCTCACCAGGGAAGAAGATAGATGGTTTCCCTGTGCAATCCCAAAAGAGTC
Organism: Effrenium voratum; assembly: GCA_963377175.1. Classification (NCBI taxonomy): domain Eukaryota; class Dinophyceae; order Suessiales; family Symbiodiniaceae; genus Effrenium; species Effrenium voratum. The sequence goes on from CAUJNA010001446.1 coordinate 1,884,319, forward strand.
TTCAAGTCATTTGAGTCACGGAAAGAATAGGGTCCTAGGACCCTCAAACTACCCGTAAGACCCTCAAATCGGAAATCACCCCAAATTGTACGGGAATTTGAGGCTTCAGGTTTTTAATTCCCAAGGGGATAAGGGAAGTTTAGGGCTTGTTTTCTGGGAGTCATGTTCCTTGTACCTGAGTTGGCCAAACCTCACCACCCGTCCCCAATTTCATTAACGGTCCCCAGATACTGTGCGGGCAGGTCGGCACTTATAGAGTCCGCCTGCTTAACAAAGGGCGCTTTCCTAATGGGTGAGTCGTGAACCCTGCGCAAATGCCATCTCCAATGGACAAACCGGAACCGGCAGCTCCCGATTCCTCACCTCCATTTGTGCTTACGTCCCCTGGAGAAATGAAATCACATTTCCAGCATAGTGGTAGATTCCACCTCATGCGGTCCTAGAAAGCCGCAACCTCGAAGAATCTCAACTGCCCAAACAAACGCAGGCACAGACAGGGGGCACGAAACGGGGACAAAGAGAGTCGTTTCGGCTCGGCTTTCGGTCATTCTTTCCCCCCTTCTGTGGCCGATTTGCCAAAAACCGATCGCAACAGTGACTGAAAAAAGCGAACAAGCAACCTGGCGGTTCCTAAGCCTAGGCCCCCCCCCCCTCTTTTTCCGTGTCCCTGAACCCTCAAAACTCCAACTTAAAAATGGGTTCGACCCCCAAAATTTATGGGGTGACATCCCACTTTTAAGGGAACTTTCAGGGTCCAGGTCGCCTTGTTCGATCCGACCTCTCGGCTCGAGCTCCGCGCCTTTCATGTCGTTGAGCGCCTCGTTGATGAAGAAGGCCTCCTCGACCACCGGGCCGATGGAGGAGGTGAAGTACCGCAGGTGGCGGTCGAACTCCTCGTTGCCCTTCCTAGGAAAAAAAAAACGCAGCGCGGCAAGCGGGGCTTGCCGCAGCTCAAGGCAGTTCATTCCATATGGGTTACTGGAACTCTTACCCCACCTATGGAATGCCCTGAAAAATTGTCATGGGTACTTTGGTCCTCCAGGTTTGAGAGGTTAGGGAAAGTGGGCACCAACTTTTTTGCAGGTTTGTCTATTTTAGTAGGGTCCGGAACCCTCCCAACCAAAAACGGGGTGAGGAAGGGTACTGGGGACCTAGTTGTAGATATGGACAGGCAGGCGTCGCCGGAGCGTCTCTGGGTTTTCCTTCGAGCCGCGGAGAAACCACCAAAACAGAAGGAAAGCACAACGGGGTCATGGCTCTACCTGGAGTCTCCATGACCCTTGAAAAATGGGTCAATGACCCCATTATTTAGGGCAATGACCCCATTTTTAAAAGGGTCGTGGAGACTCTAGGTAGGGGTTGATTCCCCATTCTTTTCAGCCATCGTTCTTTTCAAAACCGATCGCCCTTTCCCCAGCGGTTTTGGTGGTTTTCTAGAAAGATTCGGATCCCTGGAAAGAATCGGGGAAGTTACCCCTGGAATGGCTTTTTTTGACGGGTCATGGAGACTCCAGGAACTCACACATGGTAAGTTGCCTGCCCCAAAATCATGGCAGCTGGAGGGTCCAGGTTGGCGAAGAAAATGAATGGACGCCCAAAAAAGGGCCTCGAAAAAAGGGAAGTCACTTCATTTAGAAGGCAAGATCCTCTATGTTTCAGGATGTTGTGAGGGTGGTACAAGGGTAATGTCAACCCCGGATTAATAAACCCCTGGTTGATTTTTATTGGGGGTGTCCCCTTTTAGTGGAAATTCAGACGCAGTGCCACTTCCATTTGCGAATAAGCCCCCGGGAAAAGGTGAGAAAATATGTCCAGTAATGATAGATTCCATTTAAAACCAACAAGGGAAAATAATAGTAATAATAATAATCATAATAATCATAATAATAGCACTACTACTACTCATAATAATAATCATAATAAAACCTTAAGCAAATGGAAGGCGCGGTTTCTTAAAAGTGTCAAGAGATTGCTGGTTCCCCACTCCTCTCCATAGCTTTCCTTTTTGGGGAAATAGGTGGGTATCCCTGGTAGTTAATGGAACCACCAGGTAAACCAGGAATCGCCCTCTATGTTTCAACCAAATCAACCAAAAAGGACACCTATGCTCCTCTCACTTTCCCCGTCAGCTTTCTCAAACAGCTGGGAAGGGGCTGAAACGGAACCCTCCATTTGATGAATACGTCCCTTGGACCACGAATAAAGAATGGTTGACCCAAGTAGATGATGACAAAGTTGTATGAACCCCTTTGGTGGTGTCAGTCCCACAAAGCATGGAACAACTGAAACAATCATTTGGCTGTGGGTCAGAAATATGTACCCAAAATGGAACCCTAGCAAGTGGAAACATGGACCAAGCAAAACCTGCGGTCCGATTCCTGGTGGTTTAATTTTGACCCACACCCATTTCAGCAAATCCAAGTCATTCCATCCCAACTGCGTCTCTGTGAGGGATACATGGAGTGAATGGAGAGTCTCCTCCCTTCGCCAGCTCTATCTCTTAGGACGCTTCAGCCGGCGGTTGAAGATCAAATACTGCAAGGGCCTAAACTACCTCTGGGGTTGGTTTCAAGCAGCCTTGTCCCAGAATTTCCATTGGATTTCCGTAAAACGGAGAATTGTGGTATCTTAAAGGCGTTACCCTCCCGAACAAAAGAAAACATAATTTGGTAGTTTATACATATATATATATATATATAACATGCTAAAAAAGAGAGAAAGTTGGATTTGGTAGCTCATCTTAAAGGAACGCCTTTCCCAAAAAGACTTCGAGGGGCTGTTCAAGTCTTTTGAGTCGATTTTTTTTCAGCTGGCCAAACAAATGACCTGCTCAATTTTGAGGGGCCCAGATTCTTTCAACGACCAGGTTTCGCCCGCGTTTCGAGCCCTTTCCGTTTATACGTCTCGCGCCGAATCGTGCGCTTTCCCGAAATCGAGGCTGAGCCCATCCAGCGACATTTCTCTCCAGACCAATTCCCAGGTTGCACGTGTTCTTTGTTTTGTTTTTTTTCCAAAGGGAGCTTGCCGTCTGAATAAAAGCAATCCAAAGGGGCAAAGGCCAGTTTCACGGGTGATCCTAGGGATCCTTACATTATACACCTGAACATTGCCTTGTAAATGGTGGTTTCCCTTTATTTTGGCGTTGAAAAAGCAACATGTTTCAAATGGTTGCAACATGGAGATCTTTTAAGGAGCCCTGTCTGAGCTGAGAGATCCGCTGCGCTCGAACCAACCGCTTCCGGTTCCACCCGAGTGATCTCCAGTCCCAGCATGCGTGTGAGACCATTTGCAGGGGAGAGAAAGAAACACCAGTTCCGTCAGTACCGCCAGGAGAACAAGTACAGTAAGCCGCACAAATGGCGCGGGCGCGGCTCCATGCAAGTGGAAGCATGCAATGTGGGTCCATATGTAATCGATCTGCGCACATGTCAAGTGCGAGATGTCCCACGACTTGCCAAGCTCTTCCTCAATTGCCGTGGATGCTCTGAATCGCCCCAAGTCACCACTGCGCCACTGTCAACAATGGCAGCAAAACGAGCGCCAGCGATCCCAAAATCTGCATCGTGGGGAGATGCACAGATTTCCTGGACGTTCCTCAGCTGATCTTGCACCTGGCTGCTGTCGCCTCCACAAGGGGAATCTCCCCATGTCACGACTGCTCCAGATTGCAGAATGGCAGCGAAAGCAGCGACAGTTGCTTGTATTTGCTGTACATTCACCAGCTGCTCCTGCACATGGCTGCTGTCTCCTCCGCTAGCTGGATGGCCCCATGTCACAACTGCTCCGGATTCGAGAATGGCAGCAAATGAACCGTGGGATGCTTGGATTTGCTGGACCTTTCTCAGCTGCTCTTGCATCCGGCTGCTGTCTCCACCATGATCAGGATTACCCCATGTCACGACAGATCCAGAATCAAGAATGGCAGCAAACGCACTGTCAGTTTTTTGGATTTGCTGGACATTCCTCAGCTGCGCTTGCACCTGGCTGCTGTCTCCGCCGCAACCTCGCCTACCCCATGTCACAACTTCTCCAGATTGCAGAATCGCAGCAAAAGCACCCCAGACCGCTGCTTGGATTTGCTGGACATTCGCCAGCTGCTCTTGCACATGGCTGCTGTCTCCGCCAAAGTGAGGATCACCCCATGTCACAACATCGCCAGATGCAAGAATGGCAGCAAATGCTTTGTTAGAGGCTTGGATTTGCCGGACATTCACCAGCTTCTCTTGTACCCGGCTGCTGTCTCCGCCACAGCGTGGATCACCCCAAGCCACAACAGCTCCAGATTCAAGAATGGCAGCAAACGCAGTCTTGTTTGCTTGGATTTGCTGGACATTCACCAGCTTCTCTTGTACCCGGCTGCTGTCTCCGCCCGAACGTGGATCACCCCAAGCCACAACAGCTCCAGATTCCAAAATGGCAGCAAAAGCAGTCGTACTTGCTTGGATTTGCTGGACATTCACCAGTTGCTCCTGCACCTGGCTGCTGTCTCCGCCACAACGTGGATCACCCCAAGCCACAACTGCTCCAGATTCGAGAATGGCAGCAAAAGCACTGTCATTCCCTTGGATTTGCTGGACATTCTTCAGCTGCGCTTGCACCTGGCTGCTGTCTCCGCCCGATTCTGGACCGCCCCATGTGACAACATTGCTGCCATGCGTATGCAATGCAAACGCCTTATTCGTGGCAGCCATCATGACACGCTGCACGACCGCATCGACTGCGTCCCCATCTCGCAAGCCAGCCTGGCTCACCGTGGCCGTCAAATCAAGCTGCCGGCCTTTTGCAGTGAGCTTCAAGCGGCGCTGGAAATGCTGCTGCGCCGCAGCCTTCAACTCGCTGAGGGGCGTCTCTGGCGAGACTTCGATGGAGCAACCGCTCCCGCTGGGCAATTGAACATCCACCTTCATGGCGCAGAAACCTCTGGGTGATTCTCGCTGGCCATGGATCTTGAATTGTTGGCACTGGCAAGTGTCCAGCAATGATAGATGATTAAAACCAACAGGAAGCAACAACAATCCTTTAAGCACATGGACGTGTCGACCTGTGGATAGGTTTCACTACTCACTGGCTAGCCTGAGCCCATCTTCCTTTGCTTGAGGGTCCGGGACCCAGATTGGCACTCCCCAGACCGGAATCACTGAATGAATGGGATTGGGAATACCAAGATCATCCAAGATTCTGAGTGTAACATGGTTTAACCACTGGTTCCTTCAGGCTTCCACTTTTTGCTTACCCCCAGATTGACTGAAACCCAGATATCCTCCTTTTGGGGACATGAACCACCCTACAGTTAAGTCTACCTCAATCGCCCAAGTGAACTTGACACAACTTGCAAGACGCAAGGCCCAAAAAGATCGCTTTGAGCAAAATGACATGAGGACATCCAGGTCCTCATTTTCCCACCCCCCTGATCGGATCCCTGGGGCTTTACCCCACGGAGCTCCGAGCTCACCCACGAGGTTGGCAGGGCTTTCCCTGACCCGTCTTCAAGTTGGATTTCTTTCGGGTCCAGCCCCCCTTTTTTAAGGCGCCAAACACAAACCAACCAACAAACGACTGGCCCTAAGAAACCCGGAGTTGGGGATCTTCGAAATGCCACCCAGACAGTTGCTTTTTCGCTTCTGTCGGTCACTGAACCGCGATCGGCTTTTGGGGTGTTGAGTGGATGGAGAAAACTTGGCTGGAAGAAGAGGACCCCAGCAACAGAAATACGTTTTTTGCCTGGTTAGTGGAAAACAAAGGAAGCCCCAAAAAAGCAAAAAAAGCAAAAAGGGGAGCTAATTCTGGTGAAGAAAAAAGAAAGAAAACGCCACCGGCGATCTTCGAACAGCTCTCTCAAAACTTCCGAAGTCGCCTGTCGGCGTAGCCCTTCATGTAGGACTGGCCGCGCGAAAGAAAAACAAAAAACGACAAAAAGGGCGTCGAAGCCTCGTTGGGCGCATGACTTTTTCTTTGGGTTTTTTGGGTGCCCAAAGGACCGAAAGAAAATACCTGGAGTCTCAACTTGTGACCCCTACCAAATGGGTCAAAGACCCGAATCATTCTTTTGGGGAATGACCAACCATTTTTTAAGGGTCATGGAGACTCCAGGTACCAATAGAAATGGGGGGAATTCGGACCCCGGCCATGTTTAGGGTCAAAAAACCACTGTTGAAGTTGGAATTCTGAGGGTCCAGGTGTGTTTGGGTTGTTTTTGGTACCTGGACCCCAACAACCAAAAACAAGGGCATTCCCTTGTTTATAGCTCTAGGTGCCCTGTTTCAGGTGACTGGAAACCAACTCAGTTGCGGGATTCTGAAGCCTCACCTCCCTCAAAATTCCCTCAAAACTCCAACTTAAAAATTGGCTCTAGCAAGCATATGGTTGGTGAATTCCAATGTTCAATGGTAGTTTGTGGGTACCAATACTGTTGGCTTGCAATAACTCACTTCCAATTTTGAGGCTGCAGAAGCATTTTTTTGTGCGGAACCCACCCGTGTGGGACAAGATTGGTGCCACTGCACTGGGAATTCCTTCAATCGATGGACCCAATAGGATCGAAGCTCCAGTCAGATTCCAATTTGGGGCAATGCCCACGTCCGGCGCGGGTCCGGGACTCGAAACGACCTGAACCCTCAAACTGCCCCCGTAAGCCCCAAACCCCCACTTCTTTTAGTTGGTATTGCTTGCAAAACCTGGGTGGCCATGGTAAATACCTCCTTTCTTAGTAGAGGGTCGACATTATACCCCAAAAAGTCCGGGTATATGGAGTAGGGGCTACCCTGAAAAATGGGCTGTAGCCCCAAACGTGCGGTTGGTGAACTCCTTTTTCTATGATAGGTAGTTTGAGGGTTCAGGTACTTGGGTGTTCGGGTCGCCAAGCTTTTGCAAGTTGTAAGAGCAAACCGTTCGGTCATAGCCCATTTGGCTAACCACTTACTAACTTGGCCGAACATCCAAGTGGCCTACAAGGGAATTCACCTGTTGGTTGGTCGATGGAAAGAGGTTTTGGGCACGAGCCTGCGGTTGGCGGCTTTTTGGGGTTCCAAAAGAAGGGGAAAAGCAATCTCGGGAGTTGCCTTTTTGAAGACACTCCCATATGAGTGTGTCTTGTTTTGGGGAACCCTCAAACATGGGTGGGTTCTCCTTGTCGCTTCGTTTTAAACCCACAAAGACCATGGGTTATTCCCCCAAATTGGAGGGATAACTCCCTCCTTTCTCGTGGGTAGTTTGAGGGAGGTAATCTTCCACTTGCTTAAGCCCCCTACAAAAAAACATATTTCCACGTAGTGATAGATTCAAGGAAAAAACCGGTTCTTAAGCAAATGGATGTGGTTGACTTGGCTTCTCCCCCCATTCAGGCCAAAGGATTTTTACCCATTCGAGTCGGGTCCTTTGGCGTTTCTAGGCCGATCTGCGCAGCCGACAAATCAGCGTCCGCGGGCTCAAAGCCTTCCATGTTGATCCCCAGTCCAAGTACCTTCTAAGGAGGTACTTAGACCCCTTTTTAACCCCCCCCCCCCCAAAGCCATCCTCATGAGGTACTTGGACCCTCTGGGACCCTCAACCCCCCCCCAAAAAAAAAACACCAACCATAATGTTGGGTTGCTATAACCCACTTTTGAGTTGGAAGTTTGAGGGTTCAGGCTCGCAGTGCTTTTCTCTTGGATTTTTCTGTTTTTTGGTAAATCGCCTGCCGCGTTGACGTAAACGAACTCGTGGATCCGAAAGTTAAGAGACGTAACTTATGAGGTCTTTAACCCCCCCAAAAAAACTAGAGGACGATTGGCCCGAAAGCATTTTTCCCCAGGCATCCAGCCGCGGAGACACCTTTTTACATCGCTGCGGCGAGCGTCTCTGCGCGCGGCGATGCTCAATGCGTATGGTCACATGAGAGCTCCATCTCATCGTCCTACGAGAGGAAACATGGCAGTGCTCGATTTCACATATTTACATCCGTTAAAGCAAGAAGAGTCAAGACGAAACGAATTACAAGCAAAACGAAAAGCAATCAATAGCAAAGCTTACACGACGGCCACAGTTTCTGCAAAGCACGCTCGCGCAACTTAGCTCTGTGCAAGATGGCTCGGCGCAGCTTCTCTCTGTGAAAGTTGGCTCTACGCCAGCTACTTTTCGCGAGTGGCTCTGCGCAACTGGCTCTGTGCAAGTTGGCTCTTCTCGAGCCTGCTCGGCGCAATGTGCTTTGCACGAACTGCGCCGCGCGATTTCTCACGAAAGTGGTCTGCGCAAGCTGCATTGTTCCAGGC
>CAUJNA010001446.1:1895769-1948269 GCA_963377175.1 Effrenium voratum
AACAAGAACAAGAACAAGAACAACAACAACAACAACAACAACAACAACAACAACAACAACAACAACAACAACCACAACCACAACCACAACCACAACCACAACCACAACCACAACCACAACCACAACCACAACCACAACCACAACCACAACCACACCCACAACCACAACCACAACCACAACCACAACCACAACCACAACCACAACCACAACCACAACCACAACAACAACAACAACAACAACAACAACCACAACCACAACCACAACCACAACCACAACCACAACCACAACCACAACAACAACAACAACAACAACAACAACAACAACAACAACAACAACAACAACAACAACAACAACAACAAGTTCCAGCGCTCAAAACCCATACCCCTCCCCCCACCCCCCTCCCTCCCAAAATTGGTTCCGCCACTCGAAACCCCATAGGCAAAGGACTCGATTTGTGACTCGGTGACTCGATTCGTGACTCGATTCGCCTGGATGCTCTCGAAGAAGAATTTCCGGGTTGACTTCCACAGGTCCGCCTGCGAAGAGGACTCGGGCTCGGACCCGAAATTTTCCATTGAAAAGGTGGCTATGGCAACCCAAACATATGGCTATGGCTATGGCTATGGCTATGCCAAGATACCCCCGTCAACTCAAAGTTTCCGACTTTTCGAGTATTCTAGGTCCTCCAGTAGAGAGGTTAACTAAGGGTAACCAGGGCACTACTTGGCCACCTATTGGGAAAATGTTGCTGTTGTCCAGGTGCATGCAACTCCTTGTTACAGGGTCGACCTCCTGCCAGAACAAAAAGTGGGCTTTGCGCAGGAGGTACTGTGGATAGACGGAATCCGTTCGCACCACTTTGAATCAATGGGAAACAATTATTTGTTGGTATTTACGGGGAATCATCATCCCAAGCTTTGCTGGGCAGTGCAGGATTTCGTCCATCCACAATATGGTTGGCGAATGCCAATGTTCAATGGTAGTTTGTGGGTTTCACAAACTACTTTTGGCTTGCAATACTAGGTCCTCCGGATTTGAGAGGTTAGAATCATAAGGGCACCCATTTTTTCTCTGTAGAATAATAAGGGCACCCATTTTTTCTCTGTAGAATAATAAGGGCACCCATTTTTTCTCTGTAGAATAATAAGGGCACCCATTTTTTCCCTGTAAAAAAAAGAGGGTCCCAACCATAAAAGGGTAAAAGGGCACCTAGCTGGGGGACCTAGGGCGATAGCAACCCCAAATCAAACTACCTAGGACCCCTCTGAATGGGACCCAGGGAGTAGTTGGGAGCATTTGGGTAGGGCTTGAAGTGGAAAACATCGTGCTTTCTGAAAACATCGTGCTTTCCCAAACAAAAGTCAGGTATCACATGCTCATTGGCTTCTGCGGCTCCTGGTGTGGGCTGAAATCCCATTCTTAAGTTGGTAGTTCTTTCGGGACCAGGCCCGAACAAGGACTCTGTTGAGAGCCTACCAAGTTCCTCGAGTCTCTTTCTGACCGGAAGCACAAATGGGTGGACCAAACAGCGCTACCTGGACCGAGCCTCAACATTCCATCTCAAAAACGGGATACCCCCAAAAAACAGAAAAAGGAAAGGATCCAATTTGGATGATGACCATCCGGCGAGTAGACAAATCTGCACCCAAGCATTGTTGCCTAGGTCCTCCAGTAGAGAGGTCCTCCCAACCAAAAAAGAAACGGGTGAAGAAGGGCACCAATTGTTATGGGACCTAGTTGCAATGGTGGCCGGCAACTGAAAACCAAAAAACTGGTGGGTGACATGGGTGTCCTTGTAGGTTGGAAATAGATGGGTATCCCTGGAAGATGAGAAAATACCACCAGGTAAACCGATTGGAATCGCCATCGATTTTTCGAGCAAAACAGCCAAAACACCTATGCCTGTGTTCTTTCCACTTTCTGAACCTTGACGACCTTAAGGTGAGGGTCTACCTGGAGTCTCATTCTCTTGAAAAATGACATCTACCAAAAAGGACACCTGCGGGTGACGTGTCCAACTTTTCGAGAAACGTCGTTCTTTCGGGTCCAGGTGCCCGCAGCCTGCGATGCGGAGTTTCAGGGGGTTGCTTTACTGTGGCTCAAAAAAGTGGTAAATAACCCGCGGTAACCCCAGCTTTGTAATTTTGAGCCATACCCATATTATGTTTTAAAGTTCATAGACTTTGGGGCACTGCCCCATGTTTTTGGGTTCCTAGATCCATTTTTTTTGCGGGGAATCTTGAGCGAAGGAATCCGACTGTCGCACCATGCGTCTCTTCAGATTCACCTCTTTAGCTCTGTAAGATGAAGGGCAATAGCTACAACCTGAACCCTCAAAACTCCAACTCAGAAATGGCGTTCGCCCCCAAATTTCAGGGGTGAATTTCCCCTTTTTAGGGGTAGTTTGAGGGCCGGGAAGCCAATGCCATTTTGAGGACTGGAAGTGGGTGGTTGGCTGTATGGCCGGGAGGGCGGGTTGATATTCGAGATTTCCTGGACCTAGGGCCGGTACAACCAGTTCTTGTTGGTGCCGTCCAACAAGAGTCGAGTTGATGAAACAAAACACTTTTTTTTTTAACGTTTGACGGGCAAAGGTTGTTTGGTGAACCACAAGAGTTGGTCGTTCAATTGCGGGCCCAGGGAGAAAGTAGATTTCAACAGCGGTTGCTTGAGCAAGCTCTTTGCTAGCCGTACCCGAGTGGGAGCAGGGTGGTTTTTTAACCTGAAGCTCTTTGTCCACGTGCATCAAACGTTCATGGACCATAGATGCCATAGACTGAAGATTTCTTGGACCAAACCTATAGTCCCTTTTCGATGATGTTACATGCCAAAGGATCCCACTCTTCTCAGGTTCTCAGTTGCGCTTGGTGAGGACCCCAAGTTCAGCCACCAAAACCTGCACCAAAATCGATCCCTTTGGAAGGTCCTGTCTGCCCCCAGCACCCACAGCACCCATGGCCTTTTGGGAAAATCGATGGCCCTGGTAAATGGAACAAAACCCAAACCAGTGGGACCCATCTATGTTTAACCAGGCTCACCTAAAAAGGACATGGCACCCACTCTTTTCATGATAGCGTACGATGGCTGGTCCCTGGCTAAAAAAGCGATCCGTATTCACATTGAAAAACCGATCGATTTTCCACATAACCCCTTAATAAAACGTAGGGGGTGGTTTGTCGATGATCAGGTCAATGACACGCTAGCTAGGGCACCCTAAGGTACCACATCCCCGAACCTGCTGCTTTATGGTACGCTTTTGGAGACTTGGGTTTCCGGCGGGGTAAATATATAATTACTCTCTATATATATATATATATATAGGTTTTTACATGGAATCATCGGGCTACCTTTTGATGAGTTGGGCTAACTTGCCCTGCTGGAAACTCGGTTTGCTGAAGGTGCTGCAGAAAAGAAGACAACAACGACCACGTCTCAAAACATGCCAATTTCACATGAACCGTTGAATGGGCGTGCCCCACACTCTTGGGAACACGCACCACCCAACTTCAGGCCACTTTGGGGGAGTACCACTCCAGTGTTGACCCCGCAACCGTTGAATGAGGTCCAAAACCAGAACCTACAGCATTAAAACCATGGGGGACCCACCCAAAAATCAAACCCCGGCCCCCATTGATCGGGTCGAGACTTCGAGACTCCAGGTACCTCCTACTCCAAATACCCACGAGTTTCAAGCGTTGTTTTGCGGAAAACCTTGCTTTCCAGGGAAACGCCGATCCCATGTTTAATCAAGGGTTCACATCATCATCCCCTACTGTGGACGGACGAAATCCTGCACCACCGAAGGGCCCTGGTTTCTGATGGTTCCCCTGAAAATACCAACAAGCAATGGCTTGAACCATGGTTTCAAAGTGGTGCGAATGGATTTCGTCCATCCACAGTTCCAAGGCAACACTCCCCTATCATAATGTTGACCCCGGACTAATAAACCCCTGTTTATTAATATGGGGGTGTCCCTGGTTTTAGTGAGGATTTATCACTTTTGGAGGGGAACACCCCGATTTTTAATAAACAGCCTGGATCGCCAGCTACGATCGTTTTCTTTCCCATCCACTTTACCCCAAAAACCGATCGCAACAGTGACTGAAAAAAACGATCGCAACTTGGCTATCTAGGAGGGGGTTATTGATCTGGGGTCAACATTACCAAGGTAACACATCGCTCGCAGCTGCTTCGTGGCGTTCGGCGGAACCTGGCGAAACGGCGTTCGCTGCTCCGGCCTTCTCGCCCAGCGTGCCGCCGCTCTGCCACCCCCCCTGGCCACGGCCGAGGTCTTGGGAGGCCGAGTTTTTTCCGGAAGCGAAAAAACGTTGAAGCGTGAGGCGCCAGTCTACCTAGTTTGCCAAGTTCCAATCGCTTTGTTCAGTCACTGTTGCGATCGGTTTTTGAGGGGTAAACTGGTTTGCAAAAAGCTGCAACTGGCGATTTGTTTGAGAAAGGAAAAAGTCACTGGCTAAGTGGATGGCCCGAAAAAAGTAACCGCACTTTGGAGATTTACCACTAAAATGGTCCAAACCCAAAAAGTCTTTAAAGTTCATGAACTCAGAAGTGAGAAAAGCGAACATGTGAGGCTCCAGTCTACCCTCAAAACTCCAAGACTTGACTATGGGATAAATGTAATAATCTCCCTTTTTTTTGTCCGATAAAATTGTGGGAGGTGGGATGGGTAGGATGCCCGCTTTCAGTGAGAGTGAGTGTCCTTCCCTTTGACCTCCCGACCCGATCGGACGGCAGACATGTTTGGCTCCGTATCTCGAGAGTCCTGGAAAATGAGATCCACGAGCGTTTCGTGGGCAAAATGGAAACTCCCACGAAACAATAAAAGGCTGACAAGCTAAGGAACCGGATGGCTGGGAGCCACCAAGTTTTGAGGGGCCGTTCGATGCTGAATTCGGCTGTTGAACAAAACAACAAAGGAGAACCAACAAGGCAAGAATCGAAAGCACAAAACCAACCGTTGGGCTGGCCTGACAATGCAAAGCGCGAAAGGAAGCCAGCGTACGACAACCCAACTGAGAAACCCTACTCAGAGACAAGCAAGACCATTCAAAAACAACAACGCCATGTTTGCGAGCCCCAAAAAAAGTTTAAAACGGATTCAAGGCGTTTCCTTTTGGACTGCAACAGGCGTTTCCGGTCGTATTGGAGGACAACCCCAAAACATCCCTTATTGCGGGGCCCTTGATCCACAATCTTGGGCCCTCAATTAAGGCCTTTTTTGAGGCCGAACACCTAAAATGAAGCTCCCGACCCCTTCAATGAATGGGATCGGCTCGGAAATCTGATGCTTAGGCTAGGGAATTCAGCGTTGGCACACCCTGCTTTGGGGGGTCCGCATCGAATCCTGGACCCTCAAACTCCCCTTTCAATTCGGGTCTTTTTTGGTGCAATATAGCCCCTAGGTCCTCCAGATTTGAGAGGTTAGAAGAAGGGTACCCGATCTTTCCCCAGATAGCTGAAAGCTATAGGGGTTCTAACTTCTAATAAAGAAGGAAAAGTGATTTGCGAGATTGAGGGCCGGGTGCTAGGGGGCATGCAGTTTGGGGTGCTGGTGGAGGTGCTGCTTTGCGAGCTTGACGGACGGGTGCCAGGGGGCATGCAGCTTGGGGTGCTAGTAGTGGAGGTGCTGTTTTGTGAGAGTGATGGTCGGGTGCTAGGGGGCATGCAGTTTGGGGTGTTGGTGGAGGTGCTGTTTTGCGAGATTGACGGCCGGGTGGCATGCAGTTTGGGGTGCTGGCGGAGGTGCTGTTTTGCGAGAGTGATGGCCGGGCGCTAGGGGGCATGCAGTTTGGGGTGTTGGTGGAGGTGCTGTTTTGCGAGAGTGATGGCAGGGTGCTAGGGGGCATGCAGTTTGGGGTGCTGGTGGAGGTGCTGTTTTGCGAGCTTGACGGCCGGGTGCTAGGGGGCATGCAGTTTGGGGTGTTGGTGGAGGTGCTGTTTTGCGAGAGTGATGGCCGGGTGCTAGGGGGCATGCAGTTTGGGGTGTTGGTGGAGGTGCTGTTTTGCGAGAGTGATGGCCGGGTGCTAGGGGGCATGCTGCTAGTGGAGGTGCTGTTTTGCGAGAGTGATGGCCGGGTGCTAGGGGGCAGGCAGTTTGGGGTGTTGGTGGAGGTGCTGTTTTGCATGGCCGGGTGCTAGGGGGCATGCAGTTTGGGGTGCTAGTGGAGGTGCTGTTCTGCGACAGTGATGGTGGAGGTGCTGATTGACGGCCGGGTGCCAGGTGTGACGTGCTGGTGAAGGTGCTTTGCGAGATTGATGGCCGAGCGCTACGGGGCATGCAGTGGGTGCTGGTGGAGGTGTTGCTTTGCGAGAGTGATGGCCGGGTGCTAGGGGGCATGCAGTTTGGGGTGCTAGTGGAGGTGCTGTTTTGCGAGAGTTGGCCGGGCGCTAAAGGCATTCAGTTTCGGGTGTTGGTGGAGGTGCTGTTTTGCGAGAGTGTTTGCCTGTTTTGCGAGAGTGATGGCCGGGTGCTAGGGGGCATGCAGTTTCGGGTGTTGGTGGAGGTGCTGTTTGCGAGATTGACGGCCGGGTGCCAGATGTAGTTCGGGGTGCTGGTGCTGTTTTTCGAGCTTGACGCAGTTTTGGGTGGTGGTGCAACTGCTGTGTTGGGTTGCCGGGGTTCTAACTTCTGAAGAAGTGGGATTGTTTTGCAAGATCGACGGTTGGGAGCTAGGGGGCATGCACTTTGGGGTGCTGGCGCAGGTACAGTTTTGAGGTGCTGTTCGGGCTGGTGACAGTACGTGACGGCAAGGTGCTCGGTGCTCGGGGACCTGTCCAATGCTGGTGCGGGTGCTGCGTTGGGGTGCTGTTGGGGCTGCTGTCTTGAGGTGTTGGTGACGGTGTGGGCGCATATGGACGGCAGGGTGCTAGGGCGGGTGCTGTTTCATGATGCCGTTGAACCGGTTCGGACGTTGTTGCTGCTCTAGTAGTCTAACAGTCGTTTGTCATGGTGCGTGGTTCGTGGCTGGTGTGTCATCATGATGTTGTCACCCGCGTCATGATGCTGCTGTCACTGCGATGCTGCGATGCTGCGTTATGGTTCGTGGGTGTGGTGGCGCCATGATTGCTGCCAACATCAGGATGATGCTGAATTTCACTACGCTGTCGCGAGAAGATTCGTGGCTGTGGTATCATCATGATGCTGCCTTTTCAATTTTACCATTACCATGATGCTGTTCGCATCACCATGATCGTGATGCTGTCCGCATCATCATGATGCTGTCGAACTCATCAGGACGTCGTCTCTGCCTTTTTTCTGCTAGATATGTGGCGCGGAATCGTTCGTTGCTGGTGCATCAGCATGATGCTGAGTGGCTGTGGTATCATCATGATGCTTTCAACATCATCATGATGCTGTCAACATCATCATGATGCCTCGGGAACCATTATGATGCTGCATAATGGTTCGTAGCCGTGATGTGCTATCTGGGGTCTACGCTGGTGTATTTTTTTTCTGCAGTCTATGTGAAACAATTAGTAGGTTCCGGAGCCCTCCCCGCAAAAAAAGAAGCGGGAAAAGAAAAGGCATCTCTAGCTGAAAAAAAAGCCTTGGCCCGTGTTTCAGGGCTTCGTGTCTTCAAAGTCCGTGGCTCAGTTTCTGGACCTCCTGCGTCGAAAGGGGCCACAAGATGGGCCGAAAGCATGGCCGAAAGTTGGTTCGCCCCATCGATTTTTTGGACCGCAAGACCTAAAACGAGCTGACTGCTTGGGCGACAATTTTTTTTCAAGCTCGTGTGAAAGGTTAACTGAGGAAACCTGGTACCCCAGAGAACCCGACCAATTCCTCCTGGGCCCGAAAGAAAACAACCCATGTTGAGGATTTGCCCAAAATCCATCAGGACCCTTGGGGCTATTCTGTTTATTCCTAGATAGCCAAGTGGCGATCGCTTTTTTCAGTCACCGTTGCGATCGGTTTTGGGGGTTTTGCGTGCATGGAAAAAGAACGATCGCACCTGGCGATCCAGGTACCCACTTTTTCTAGGGCATTGCTTGGATTTTGTTGGTTTTCAAGGTAAATGCCTCCTGTTGTAGTAGAGGGTCGACATGATACCCCTTTAAACAAATGGGTATCTGGAGTCGGGGGTATTTATGGTTTTTTCGGGGGCGGGGGGGAAGGGGGGTTGGACGATTTCGCCAAGCCGCGTCTCTCAAGCTGAGACAAATGCGGGGGACTTCCGTTGCGCTGGTGCTGTCGGCGTCGTGCGTGTACCTGAAAGTGGAAATGCGAATCGAACCAGAAGAGCATTTTCCTCAAGGTCCGGATGGATGGCTTGGACTCCAAAACCACCTGAACCCTCAAAATCCAACTGAACGGGTTCTTGCCCCCAAAAAAACGATTGGTGAATTCCAACGGTTTATTTTGGTAGATTTAGGCTCCAACACCACTGGATCGCCAGTTGCTGTGTTTTCCATGCGCTTTGCCCCAAAAACCAGCCACAGCGACTGAAAAACGCCATCGCAACTTGGCGGTCGGCTGTTTCATGGCCTTGTCATGGATTCCCAGGGTCTTTGGCCTTCCGTTCAGCCTTTCCACTGGTTTATTGGTCATTTGAGGCTCCAACACCACCTAGATAATCGCCAAGTGCTGGTTTTTGGGGTTTTGAGTGCATGGAGAAAAAAACCACTCGCAGTTTTTAGAGCAACTCGGGGTCTGGGATTCCCTCCGGTTCTGCAAATCCGCGAGGCCCCAGGCCGGAGCTTGGAACCCGCCGGTCGGACCCGCAAGAACCCATCAACAAGGCGTTTTTTCCATGCATTCAAAACCCCAACAACCGATCGCAACGGTGACTGAAGGAAAACACGATCGCAACTTGGCTATCCAGGTACCAAGAAACCAGCGGAACGTGCTGAATGGAAAAGCCAAACACCCCAGGAATCCATGACAAGGCCATGAAACAGCTTACCTAGATTGCCAAGTTGCCATCGTTTTTTTCAGTCGCTGTTGCGATCGGTTTTTGGGCGGTTAACCCCACTTAAGCAGGCTTGTAAGTGGGCTGTAGCCCAGGTTACCCACAACTTTCTAACTTGGCCGAGAACATCCCAATACCCATTTATTAAGTGAACATGAGGCTTCAAGCGGCCATTTGTGGTGCTTTCAGGGTGACCTCCTCCAATACACCTGGGCCCTCCGATGGCGATCAATTCTTCAGAGGTCTCAAAAAGGAGGGCCCAAATGCAGTCGAACCGGACCCTCAAAGTGTGTTAAACATTGGGTTTTCCAAAGAAAATGCAACTCCTCCAGTCAAGGATTCACTTCATACCCTGAACAAGGTGGGTCAGTGGAGTAAAACGAAAAAGAAGCCAAGCCAACCAGACCCTTCGAGAAGGGTCACCCGTCTAACCTTGCTTGGAGTTGAGTGGCTGGCCCAAAAAAAAAAGAACCACGCCTTTTGGGATGCCACTCAAATGGTCCAGACCCAAGTGACTAGAGCTCAGGGGGAAATGAGAAAGAAAGGCTACCCGCATTTTGAGGGTATGTCAACCCCTGACCAAGAAAGGGATCGGTAGTTACCCTGTCAAATTCAGGCTCTTCCGCTGAAATTTACCAACAACACAAATGTTGGCTTTTGGAGATTGGGGCATCTTCTTTTAGGGGAGCCATCAACATGGCTTCGGTTTTCCTGTTGGGTTCCCTTGAAAAAACAACAACGAACCGCAACGAACATGGGGCACCCTCAAGGAAAACACGTGTGCGTGGGTGTGTTGCCAGCACCCCCTCCTCCACCGAACTGCCTGTTCCCGACGCACAATCCATCCTCCCGCAACTGGTTCTGATCCGATCCCAGCTCAGCTTGCCCTGCTCCCGGAACCTTCATCCTTCGCATCCTCGCGTCCTCTTCCTTCTTTCCTTCTATACCTTCATCTTCACCATCTTCTCGATCAACAACTGCACGATGCTTTCTCCCAGGCCTGCTCCTTGTGGTTCTGCGGCATCACACTGAGCTCACCGTTGAACTGGTGGTTGAACACCGCGTTGCCAACTTCCACACCTTTGTCTGGCAGAGCCCCGATCTTGCCCTGAAAACCAGGAGGAATGCTCATCATCATCCCAGTTCCCACCAGCGCATGGCTCCCCGCGGCCACCACCACCTCTTCGTTCGCGAAGGCCTCGTAACCGGCCATCCCTTCTCCCAAAGCAGACGGCAAGACCGCACCCTCCTTGACCTTCTTGAACCTTCTTCCATTTCCAAAAGCTGTAGCCCACCTTCTTGATCAACCACTCTGGTTCGCTCACCATCCACACCGGCCGCATCTTTCCGGGGCAACCTCTGAGTCCTCTCCGGCAATTCCGCCCATGATTCCCAGACCCTTGGCGGCCTATGCTCGTGAAGCACGGTGGCCGTGTCCTTTCCCACCTCCTCTTCCTGCGCCGTCCGGGCCGAGGAGGCAGAAGACGGCTCCATGGCTTCCTAAGCCTGCGTTGGGCTCATAACCTTCAGATTCGAAGGCAGCCAACAGTTCCTTTTCCTATTGGCTTGATGTCTCAAAAAAGGGCTTCAGATGCGCCCAACGTTCAAACGGCATCCTACTTCAAGGATTCAAGGGTTTTAATGTTAACCCCAGAGAGTCTCTTGCTGTCTTTCTTTCTTTCTTTCTTTCTTTCTTTCTTTCTTTCTTTCTTTCTTTCTTTCTTTCTCTCTCTCTCTCTATCCCCGTCCAAGACTGTATCCTTTTCTCGCCAAGTGGCTCATTGGCGAGCACCCCGCCTCACGCAAAACCGAGCCACCGATCCAGCCATCCCACGAAAATCCGAAAATCCCAAGGGCCAAAACTTGGTCGGAGGCGGGTAATGACCTGGACCCGAAAGACCGACCAACAAAAAAAAACGCAAGCATGGGGCGAGTTGCCTGCCCCGAAATGATGGTTGTACCTAAACCAAAACAAAATCCAACTTAACAATGGGTTAGAGCCCCCAAAATGATGGTTGGTGAAGATCCAAATTTGAAGGGCCCGTGTTTTGTGGGTACCCAAGCAGACTACCCTGCGAAATGAGCTAATTTGCCACACACAGTTGGCTTGTCGCTTTGAGTTCTCCAGTGGAGGGCCCAGGGCTGTGCAGCGAAGGGCTCATGACCGTTCAAGATGCACAATTCCTTACCTCAAAACAATCGCCCCACCCACCCAACCCCACCCACCCAACCCCACCCACCCAACCCCACTCCACCTTAATTACCCCACTCACGCCGACCCAAGCATTCCCGTCCCCGGCCCTTGTCTTACTTTCTGAGTGGAGTGAGACAAACTGCACCTGCAGTCTCCACCCTTCCAACATGAGGCAATGACCCGAATCCTACTTTGGGTGACCTCATGCTTTAAGAGTCTAGCCAAGTTGCGATGAGTTTTTTTCAATGACTGTTGTTTTCTTTGGGGTAAAGTGCATGAAACCAGAAAACGATGGCCACTCATCCAGGTCCTGGCGATTCCTTTCAGTATTTGGTTGCTATATCCCATTAGCCGGACCCTCAAACTGGACTTCACCCACCATGGGGTGCAATTTAACCCATTCAGTTGTTGAATTTTGAGGGTGCTGGCAACAATATCCATTCCAACAAAAGGAAGCAAGCCCTCCACGACTTTATTGGTATGATAGCAGACAACCGTTTTTTGCAGCCACCCCAGTAGAAATGAACAGCCCTAAGGGTCAGGATCCTTTCAATGCAGATCCCCGGACCCTGCAATGGAGAACCCCGGCCAATTCCTGAAGGGCCCTGAGAAACAACCCATGGGGACCCAAAATCAATCGCGACCCTTAGAGTCTGACCAGCCATTTTTCTTTCGGGTCAGAAGGAGACTCCATGGAGTCAACCCATCCAAAAAATGCGCCAACGGCGTCCGCTTCCGGCGCCCGCCCGCCGGCGTCGCTTCCGCTTCCTGCGCCCGTGGGGGCCCGATTTACTTTTTTCTTGCGAGTGCGCGCTGAGGCGCCGAGGACCGTGCAGTCCATCTTGCTGCCGAGCTTTTTCTTGCACTGCCCCTTTTTGGTCTGGCCGGAGAACCGGAAGAAAAAAAAACACGCGGAGGGAGGCTCTCATGGGGGCTGGGGGAGGGAGGGAGCCCCAATAAGCCCCAAACAAGGCCGAATGAGGGGCATTTGGGCTCCCCTCCCCTCAGCCCCTATGAGGCTAAAAAATTGAGGACCTAGGTCCTCCAGTAGAGAGGTTCGACTTCGCGGTATCAACTTGTTGGGGGAACCCTCCCCCACAAAACGATGATTAAAAGTGCACTACTGGGGGAGCTAGGAACAGTACCTTGCAATCTCCTTCTGACCCTTAAAGAAAAGGGGTCGTTGTGGGGGTGGTAGATAAGTAGATTCCAACTCCTCAAAACCAACCAGATGACGACCTGTTACGTGCGGCAAATGGAAGAGGGTCAGGCACTATTTGGGGGGAGGGCCAAAAAGGAGCAGGTCCCAGACTACATAAAGGTGAAATCATCCTAATTACAAGGTCGGATGCTTTCGATCTGCACGGTCTCAAGTGTTGACATGGTCAATCAACTTCCCTTTGCTTTCTCGCCCCCTGGAAAAAATGAGAACATATTTCCAGTAGTGAAATCGATGCTCTAATAGACCCTCAAACTACCCCGCCAAAAAGATGTTTCTATTCGCCAATTCCATACTGTTGGGTGGCAATTTCACAGAAAAGAAAAAAACACATCAGCTCAGCAAATGGAAGTCAACATTCCGATGGCACTGGGCAAACAAACAGGATCGGTCCGAACCCTTCCACTGCTTCAATGGGATCAGCTCCGAGATCTGATGCTTCGGGCAACTTTCCCCCATGGAAGAAAAAACACTTTCGTCGTTTCCTCCTGTCATCCCATGCTCATCGGACCTTCGGCCGACTTTCCGATCCTCAAATCGGGAAAAATGAATCAGATTAACCTGAAGGGTGCTTCATCTGATCTGCGATTCTCCTTTCATCTGTTTGCCCTCAGATCAGATGAATCACCCGATCCCATTGAAGGAGTCGCACCGAATCGATGCCATTGATTTTGGCCCTTGGGGGCCAAGATGCGAGTGAGGGTGGTTTGGGGGTTTACCCTCGACCAAATCCAGGGCTTCAAATCCATAGCCATAGCCACCAGCCTCCGAACCACCAGTACTGGTTTACCTCAGGGAGGTTTGTTACGGGTCTGCTTCCCACAGTCTACCGGTCAATCAGGCCCTAAATCCACCGAGATTGAAGTCTCTAAGAACCATCGATTGTTGCATCTCACCCCATTAAGTTGGAAGTTAGGTCCAGGCACCAACCAGCATTCCAGTTCCATGGAATCAAGCCCAGTCGCATTGGAGCCTCTGGGTTGCTTGAAATTGCGAACAGCGACTCGCCGCTGACTCCAAAACTGTCTGGTTTTCAGGGAATGAGAAATGGAATAACCTAATTATAAACCATCCAACCGGCTGGTGGTTTCCTTTCTTCGGGAATCCCAAAACGGCTCGGCTCATTCCATGTCTTTCCCGACCGATTTCGCCACCCGATCCCAGGCAAATGGAAGAAACGAGCCGCCCTAAGGCGCCCTAAGGGGTCTCGATTGATTTTGGGCCCTCAAAATGGGAGTTTGTGTCGGGGTTCTGCACTGGAGGGCCCCGGGGTGTGGAGGGGTCATGACCCTTATGGCGACCCCCAAACCTCCCCGAGCCCAGGCCGACGCCAACACGGCGCCTTGATGCAGATATCCCAGAGCCGCTCTGCCCAGGAATAGTCGTCCTCCAAACCTTTGCCGCCTTGGATCCGTCTCAAGTTGCTTTCCCCCGAAAAGTCCCACCTGGCTGCGGTTGTCAAAACCAATGGGGGATCCATGTTGGAAATGGTAGGTGCATTCACCACCCATTTTAGTCTATAATAGTAGGGATTGGGATGTTCACCGGGGGTACTGGTTTTTGACTCATGGCCAAATTCCCACCTGGACCCACCAAGTTCTGACCAAGATCGCCAAGTTGCGATCGCTTTTTTCAGTCACCGTGGCGATCGGTTTTGGGGGTTTGAGTGCATGGGGAAAAAAAACAGCAACTGGCGATCCAGGCGCTTGAAAATAGAGTTAGTGCCCGAAAATGATGGGGTGAGTTCCCTTTGTTATGGATATTATGGATAGTTTGCCGGTCCAGGCGTTTTTTTAGGCGGTTTTTAGGGCTGTCGAGGGTAAATACAACTCCCTTTTGAGTGAAGGGCTGACATCCCCTGAACAGGGGTTGTAGCTACAGCGAAGGCCTGCAAAACCTGCTTGTGACCTGGCCTTGCGTGCTAGGTGCGGAAAGCGAGTGCAGGGATTTAGACCGTGTATTTGGAGTAGGGGGGCAATGGGCCCGATGCAGACCGCACTTGGGATACTTTGTGAGGTGCGAATGTTTCCAATGCATAGGAACTCCAGTCTGGTCACGCGACCATACCCAATGCCAGTTCACCACGGAGTCTCCAAATTTGACCCGAATCGAACAAATAAGACTCGGGTTATGTGATGAATCCCACCTGGACCCTCAATTTACACATAAAAGGGAATTTGCACCACAATTTGGGGGGTATGTTGATGTTGAGGGTCCAGGTGCTTCGATCGCGTCAAAAAAAGGCAGCCAAAGCTCGCCCGAGGGGAGACGCCAACCCTCGAACTGCACCAAACCACCAACCGAAGGGGATGAGCCTCACGTGAGGGTACACCCCCCTACTCCAAATACCCGGGCTTTTTTTAGGGTATGTTGCTAACCCTCTGCCAAAAAAGGAGGTGACTCCATGGAAACCCAGGTTTTGAAGAAAAAAAACTGAAAAACCAGTGGGTATTTGGAGTAGGTGGTAAGAAAAGCCCAACTCGTACCTTCCATTTCCTTTTTAGAAAGCCCTGGAAACCAATGAGCAAATATGTTCACTGATAGATCCCAACCTCAATATCCAAAAGGGAAATCAACACTATTCTGAAGTGGCAGTTACCCCTCAAAAACGAATGGGTTGTCCTCAAATGGAGGAAATTATTGCAGTGAGCCTGAGCTGGGAGTTTCCAAACTGACTCAGTCTGGCCAAGTAAGAAATGTTTGTATCGGACCCAAAGCCAGTTGGGTAGTGTTTCTTTGTTGGTGCTCGGGGCCGAGCTTGTCAATTCCAAGTCAATCGTTTGTCTGACACAGATGCAGATGATGTAGAAGAAGCAGATGATGTGGAAGAAGGTTGTGCCGCCAAAGCGTGATAACATGTTTGATTTCCAGGGATCCCCTTTGTCGTGGCTCTGAATCAGCATTTGAGCAGTGCTTTGTTTGGTGGTTCGTTGTTACCACATTTAAACAAATCATGGCCAAATGTATAATGTGGCTCTTGCTTCGCGCACTCTTGCTTGAGTCTGTGAGCTGGGGGGGCCTGATTGGAAGCCCTTGTGTGGAGAAAAACCGATGCAACTGCAACCCCATCTGCTACAACCCTATAGGCACTCTTCCGATTCCAGGTGCCTACCTACGCGGGCAAACGTTGAGTTCAAGTGTCGAAGTGCACTGCGGCAGCTCCAGCTGGAAAATCGCAACTTTTCAGTACAAGTGCAGTTTTGGCAGCTCCGGCTCTAAGATCAGAAATGCAGTACACGTGAGAATCCAACATCTGTCCAAGGATCTGGCTGCTAGAAAAGGTCTACGCACCCAAAATGCCTTGAAAGCCTACGCGAATGCCTACGCGGGGCCGACGCGGAGCCTACGCGAAGACTGCAGAACAAACAGAAGGAAGGCAAAAGAAGCAAATTCCTTCATACGTGGCAAACAGTCATGATTTGATCAATAAACGCCTACGCGAAAAGCCTACGCGAGGCGTGACACAACAGCCTACGCGCTGAAGCCTACGCGAGCCTACGCCCCCAACCAGGATTGCCTCCGCAAAGTACATGCAGTTCCCTTTTTGTATAAACTCTTTCATTTGATTAAAAAACGATGGTCATTTGAACAGTGGACAGCCGCCATTATATGGGCGTTCGTTGTACTGGGGGACCCTTTTGATGGACATATCTGGGGGGGATTCATGTCCGCCAACCGCTTTGACAGTTCTTAGCCATATTGGTTCAAGAACCCTTTTCTCAGTGTGTCTGCAACAACTCAGCCAAACCCATGCCCATCAATTATGCATTGTAAACATAAAGCTTCAGACAATACATAATAACTCCATCAAGTGCCTACGCGCGCGCCTACGCAAGAAAAAATACAAGGATGTGCGCAAAATGCCTACGCGATGCCTCCGCGCGCCTACGCCCCCCAGCTAAATTGCCTATGCGGACATGATGCAGTTCCCTTTTTGTATAAATCCTTGATTCCAAGAAAGAAAACGCTGCCCAGTTGGGCTTGTCTTTTTTGGAGGGTACCTGGACCCTCAAAATTCCAACTTTGACATTGGTTGTAGCCAACATTATGGGGTGGTACCCCTTGGTTTGTTGGTTCAAAAGACCCTTTCAAAATGGCTGTGACTCCAAAAACTCGTACCAAAATGCACCTTGGTAAATGGAACCGAAGACTACAGCCTGCGTAAGCCTAGCTCTTGAATTTTGAGCCACACCCAAATGGGCCCGGGCAATGACCCCATCCGCCGTTGCATTGAAACCCGACCGGAAAAAAAAAAAAAAAAACGAAAGCCCCACGCATCCTAAGCATCTTGCGCCGTGAAACATGGCCCCTTTTGGAGGAAAGCTGGCTCAGTATCAGCTCAGTGACCCTGGAAAAAAAGGGAACCCTTTTTGGGGAAGACCATTTTTAGTGGGGCAGCCGCCAACAAAAAAAGGGCCAGCATATTTTTAGTGCCCTCCGGAGGGCGCTTGGCCTGTTTTTGAATCGAGGGCACTTAAGGCAGTGTCGGTGGCCTAAGTGCCCCTTATGTTCAAAATGGATCCTAGCACCCAAAAAAGAATCGAGGGCACTGAAAAGAAGGTGGGGAAAAAGAATTGGTACCACTGAACAACTGAGCTGGAGATCCGTTTCGAGCCCTGGCCCCAAGCATCTTGGGCCGTCCACCAGGGCCCCTTTTTGCGGCTCCAAACTACCTGGATCGCCAGTTGCGATCGCTTTTTCTTTTTTCCATGCACTCGAAACCCCAAACACCGATCGCAACAGTGACTGAAAAAAAAGGCGATCTTGCAACTTGGCTATCCAGGCAAAGCCAATGGAGGTCCTAACTTTTTCAGTGGGATCGGTTCCGTAATCTGAGGACCCAAAGGCTCCAAGCTTTCAATGGACCGTTTCGGTGTTTCGCGCGACCTGGCTGTTGGGCCCCTTTAATCGGCCATCGAATGGGAGCCGCTGGGTAAAATAAGACACCCAACTTGAGAATCCTTTCAAGGAGTCGTCAGCAGAAATCGTCCGAAACCCCCGAAGGAAGCCAAAAGAAAGCCACCCCAGTGCTTCCACT
Organism: Effrenium voratum; assembly: GCA_963377175.1. Classification (NCBI taxonomy): domain Eukaryota; class Dinophyceae; order Suessiales; family Symbiodiniaceae; genus Effrenium; species Effrenium voratum. The sequence continues at coordinate 1,913,148 of CAUJNA010001446.1, forward strand.
TTCCACTGTAGCCCCTTTAACTAAAAAAAAAGAAACAGTGGCTGGAAAAGAAAACAGCAACTTGGCTATCCAGTGGATTTTTCCGGTTACTATGGCGAAGCGCCTGGAACAGGTCATCCTTTGTAATTCAGCCGGAGCCGCTGAAGGGATTGGTCTCTGTGCGCCTAGGGCTGATGGTCGCCAATGGTCCTGGCGTGAAGCAGTACCAAGGGCAACCCGAAAAGGAGGGAAACGGACACCCGGTGAGGGGCCACCTGTAAGGGGCAGTGAAAACCGATCTTTTCTTTTGAGAGCTTGAAGAAACTTGGATGTCCAGCCTACTTACCTAGATAGCCAAGTTGCTGTTTCTTTCAGTCACTGTTGTTGGTTTTTGGGGTTTTGAGTGCATGGGAAAAAAAGATCGCACCTGGCTATCCAGGTAGGAGGATATAACTTGCAAGAACGGCTATGAGTCGCCTAACCCCAGTTACCCAGGCATAACCTTCCCCCTTCTCCAAATACCCTCTTTTTTTAGGGTATCATGTTGACCCTCTACTAAAAAAGATGTATTTACCATGAAACTCAGGTTTTTCCAAAATACCCGAAAAAATGCGGGTATTTGGAGTAGGGGGTTGAAGTTCTAGCCTTCGAGCGACCCACCGGAAGCTACGTTCGATGGCTTCCACTCCCAAACCAGTCCCCCCAAGGGGAAGAACGAGGCATACGGCTGTACAAACACCATAGAAACGGTGTGGCCTTTTGGGAAAATCGATGGCCCTGGTAAATGGAACAAAACCCATCGAAACCAGTGCCATCTACTTTGAACCAGGCTCACCTAAAAAGGGCACCTATTGGTATGTTGTGTGTACCATGTGTTCTTCGGGGGAAGTTTCTAGGTGGCAAAAGGTACCTTCGCAAAGAAAAACGCTGCTTGCCAGTTGGCAGGAACACCTGGAAGCACCACACTCCCTTAACAATTGATTCTTGCAACCCAAAATCATGTTCCGTCAGTTCGCCCTGTTTTTGGAGGGTAGTTTGGCAACACACGTTTCCCCAACAAGCTAAAGGTGAAAAATCCAACCCACCAGCAGCTGAGGCTTGGCGCCCCTATTTGGGGGAATGCTAAAAAGGGACACATCCAGCCTATTAATCAACTAGGTCCTCCAGTAGAGAGGTTAGACTAAGGGGTACCAACTTTTTCTGTAGTCTATTTTACTAGGAGAACCCTCCCCCAAAAAAGAAACGGTAAAAGGGCACTACTGGGGTCAACCAGGGGTACCAACAAATCCGATCTAGATCCCACCAACCAAGCTACCGGGACCCTCCAAATCGCCCCAAATATGTTGCTTGTTTTTTGCTCCAAAAATATTGCGTGGGCCAACTCCCATTTTTTCCTGGCACTTGCGGGGCAACGCTGGGTGGGCGTTCGATCAGCCTAGATCGCCAAGTTGCTTTTTCGTTTTTTTTGTTTTTCCAGTCACTGCTGCGATCGGTTTTTGGGGTTTTGAGTGCATGGAAAAAAAGCGAAAACGCACCTGGCGATCCAGGAGTCTTCTTTCAACACAGCTTCGAGGGTTGAGCCGCGAGAACTCCGGAGAGGAAACATAAAGGCTTGTCACAGGGCAAGCTACCTCCAGTAGAGAGGTTAGACTAAGGGGTACCTTTTTTTTTTCTCTTTTCTGTGGTCCATTTTAGTAGGGGAATACAAAAATGGTTTTGGCCCCAGAATCCGCGGTGAATCCCCACTTTCAGGTGGAGGGTTCAAGCATAGATGCTGGGCTAAACCACCCACTTGCGCGGTGTGCGGACTTTTCGTCCATTCACTGGTACTAGGTCCTCCAGATTTGAGAGGTTAGAACAAATTAGTACCAATTTTTGTCAGTCTATTTTAGTAGGGGAACCCTCCCAACCAAAAAAGAAACGGGTGAGAAAAGTTGGCACCAATTGCCGGGGTTTCCTAGAAATGGGGGGAAGAGGCGAAAAGCTGCACTGCCAAAAGAACAAGAAGGGAACTTAACCCAATCTCGGTTTCTGTTGACCCCCCTGCAAACAGTTTTAAACTTTTTGGGGGTTTAGTGGAAAACCTAACTTGATTTCTACCAAAAAGTTAAAGTCTAAAGATCCAACCCAATAGCAGTCAAGCAATATGTTCCAATTTTTCAGGGAGTCTTGGGCAGGTATCCGTTTTGGACGAGGTTCTCAAAATAGAAAACCTATTGGCAGTTTGGATTGGCAATTTGGAGGTTTGGGGGGTGGCTTCCCATCTACAAGAACCAGGGTGTCAAACCCAAATCCAAAGCACGAATCCAAACCACCTACTGCTCAGTCTCCCTGGGCCCTCAAACTACACACACACACAACACCACACCATCACCCGAACCCACACCCAACCTGCCAATCCCGGCGCATGTTTTTTTTCGAGCCACCCCGATCCCTTTCCAAACAGCCCGCGTCCTTTCTCCAGGGCCTCGAAGATCTCCTCGTAGGTAAAGGTGGCAGTTTTCGTCTTCCTCTTTTTCGTCTTCTTGTCCAGGCCAGGGAATTTCAACCTGCGAAACGAAACAAAACGACGTCAGGATGTGTGCTGCCTACGTCAGGCAGGTACCATGGCTTTGTTTTATGCCAACTAACCATGTGTCAAAATAGGGAACCCCAACTTGTGGCGTTCCTTTCGGTGTCTTGTCTTACCTATACAAGGGTACGTACCATCAAGCAAACAAACATTGAATCATCAAACAATCCAACAAACAAACAAACAAACACAAACAAACAAACTAACCAACAAGCAAACAAACCAACCAACAAACAAACAAGCACACACACACACACACACACACACACACACACACACACACCCACGCACGCACGCACGCACGCACGCACGCACGCACGCACGCACGCACGCACGCACGCACGCACGCACGCACGCACGCACGCACGCACGCACGCACGCACGCACGCACGCACGCACGCACGCACGCACGCACGCACGCACGCACGCACGCACGCACGCACGCACGCACGCACGCACGCACGCACGCACGCACGCACGCACGCACGCACGCACGCACGCACGCACGCACGCACGCACGCACGCACGCCGCGCGACGCGCGCGCACGCGCGCGCACGCGCACACGCACACGCACACGCACACGCACACGCACACGCACACGCACGCACACGCACACGCACACGCACACGCACACGCACACGCACACGCACAGGCACACGCACACCCACACACACACACACAGGCACGCACGCACGCACAACACAACACAACACAACACAACACAACACAACACAACACAACACACCACACACACACAAACACACACAAACAAACAAACAAACAAACAAACACGCACGCACGCACGCACGCACGCACGCCCGCACCCGCACCCGCACCCGCACCCGCACCCGCACCCGCACCCGCACCCGCACCCGCACCCGCACCCGCACCCGCACCCGCACCCGCACCCGCACCCGCACCCGCACCCGCACCCGCACGCACGCACCCGCACGCACGCACGCACGCACGCACTCGCACGCACTCGCACGCACGCACGCACGCACGCACGCACGCACGCACGCACGCACCCACACACACACACACACACACATGCACCATATTATCACCAGGGCGCAGGAGGTTCCATGCTGCGGTCTCCCCGTTGTGTTCCTGGCGGCAGGGAGCTGTTTTCTTTCGAAGTCATGGCTCGTTGCCACGAACCCGACAAAACCGCAACCCAACAGTCATCCTGGACCCTCAAACTATCCATCAAGAAGGAAACTCACCCCGAAATTTTGGGGCTGCAATCCATGTTTAAGGGAATGTCGCAGGTTAGGATGATCAAAGCCTGGTTCACAGGTCCCAAGCGAGCCAAAAAAAAAAGAACGGGCGGAGGTCAGTAGCTGCTGCACCACTTGGGACTTGGGATGGATCAACACTCCCTGGACTCTCAACCTACCCTACCAGAAGGGTTTTGGCCTTAAAATTCAGGGGTGAATTTCGCCGTTTTCAGGCAGTGAAAGAGGGTTCAGGCATACATGCTGGGCCACACCAACTTGTGTGTGTTTCTTGTTGGGCTTTTCGTCCACTGGATGGTGCTTCACTTGCCCCCGAAGAAACTCCACTTGGGGCCTTTTGGACACCCTGAAACCATCCCAGAGAAGCGCCGTCCATGGCGAAGCACCGAGTCGAGGACCTGCTATGTTCGATGCGCCAAGTTAGGCGTTCGTCACCTGGGTTGTAAGCCACTGGGTGAAGTCCATTCTAGGTCCTCCAGTAGAGAGGATAGAATAAGGGTACCAACCTTTTCTATTCTAGTAGGGACACCCTCCCCAAAGAAACGGTAAGAGGGCACTGCTGGGGGACCTAGGCTTGTAAGTGGGATATAAGATGATGTCCAACTACCTGGAGTCTTCGTGAGCTCTAGGAAACGTAGAAAAAGGGGTCAGCCCCCATGATTTCTCGGTGACAAACCATTTCTTAAGGGTCAGAAGGAGACTCCAGGTACTTCTCAGTTGTTCAGTGACCCTGGAAAAAGAAGGGAACCCTTTTTGGGGAAGACCATTTTTTGTGGGGGCACCAACAAAAAAAGGGAAAATAATTGGTGCCACCGAACAACTGAGACTTGCGAACTTCGCCGAAGACCCACCTGACACCTGCAGAGGAAACTCGCGGCCGCCACGTGAACGGAACCAAAAGCCAACCCCCAACCCCCTGGGCCCCAAATAACCAAATATGGTTTAAGGGAATTATTGATCTTGGCACGAAACAAAAGATCTAGGGGTTGATTCCAACCATTCCTTTTCAACCATCGTTCTTTTCAAAAACCGGATCCGTTTCCTGCAGTGGTTTTTGGTGGGTTTTCTAGAAAGATCCGCATCCCTGGAAAGAATGGGCAAGGTACCCTACAATGCCCAAAACCACCAACAACCACCAAAAACCCTGGGAAAGCATCTTCGGGTTTTGAAAAGACGATGGTTGAAAAGAATGGAAATGGAAAAGCCACCCTCAGAAACGAAGCAGCAATCTCAGAAAGGCCCTTAGGTTCGAATGCTTGGGTTCCCCAAAGTACCGGGGAACCATTCCTCCATTTCTCCCATTTGGTTAGGGGAAAAGATGAGAAAATATGTCCAAGTAGTGATGAATTCCTTTTTGAAACCAACAAGGGAAATACCAAATATTCTTAAGCAAATGGAGGATTTGCCGAAGTCCCCTGGAGAAAAAACAAACTGTAGTGATCAATTCCCCTTAGAGCAGAGGGGAAATAAAGCAATATCCTTAGGCAAATGGAAGCAGGTCCCACTATTTGAAACTACCCCCAAAGTGCCTTAAACCCAGGGCTGGCTCATGTACCTCACAATCTCAGTTGTTCAGTGACCCTGGAAAAAACGGGAACCCTTTATGGGGAAGGCCATTTTTAGTGGGGCCACCAAAAACAAGGATGAGAAAAAATCCTGGGTTTATGTCTATTTGCAGGTGGTCCAAACCCCCTGCTAGTGACTAACTTTTGGTCAAAGTTTGAAACCCAACCACCAAACCAACTGACAGTCAAAGCTAAGGAACTCGGTTGGCTGGAGACCTGGAACCCATGGGAAGCAACTATTTCTTGGTTGCAGGGGAAATGGATTCATCCCAAGCTTAGGGTGGTGCGCAATGGATGGATTTCGCAACCATCCACAGTATCACCCCCTCCACCCCAAAATTTCTGTGGTTTCTCCATTTACCCATGCCATGGCCCACCCCACAAAATGGAGGGATTTAAATCCCTCCCAAACCTCGGAGGTGCCTTGTGCAGCCACTTGTCCGGCACGTTCTTGTCGAGCTTGGGGCGGACAAACTCCGTCTTCCCGCCTGCTGCTTCGCAGCAAAAAACACAATCTCCCCGACGAAACTGCGCGCATGCGATATGGGAGACACAAATCGAAAACCGATCGGAACGTGCAATGGCTAGGTCCCAGTAGAGAGGTTAGACTAAGGGGTACCATTTCTTTTCTGTGGTCTATTTCAGTATAGGGGAACCCTCCTCGAAAACCGATCAGTCATGTTGACCCAGGATTCAGAAACTCCAGTCCCAGTATTAGGGGGGTGTTCCAGTCTGAATCCCCACTAATTCATCAACCAGGGGTTTATTAACCCGGGGTTAACAATAGATAAATGGCGGCTTCAAAACCACCTGGAAATAAATGCTAGATGTCACGAAACATGGTGTGATTGATACTTTGAGGCAGACCTAAGACCCCTAGTTTGGATGCAAAAAAAAGACACCTGGAATCAGAAAGGGACTTCACCCCACCATGTCACCATGTTGATGGCAATGTTGAGGGTTCAGGCACGCCCATAAAAGCCACTAAAGCCAGTACAAAAAGAGTCTTTGCCCCGATTTCCCGAGGGGAGGCCATCGAATTGTTCAGGGCTCTAGCGGTACTCAACGCGGCCACGACTTTTAGTGGACTTCCATGGGAATTCAAGGGCACTTCTCTTTTGGCACTTGGGTGTCCGGCGAAACTTTGGCAAGTTGCAACGGCAACCTAGGCTTATTTATAACCCATAAACAAAAAAAGGAAACCTTCTGAACTGGGGTCCCAGTCGGTGGGGTTACATCCCAAATGGCGAATCAAAGACTTTCCGCGAATCGAAGATCCGGACACTTCTGGAGGTTTTAGGGAGGCTCCGACCTCTCGGTAAGGAGGCAAAAAAGACGACTGAGCTGGGCACTGAGTGTCGGCGAGTAAGCCTGGCCTCTTCTCAGAACGAACCGTTTAAGTACCTGGACCCTCAAAATGATTCTAAACATGTGTTATTGCAACCCAAAAAACTGTGGTGTGAATTCACTTTTGTATGGGCAGTTTGAGAGTCCAGGTATGAAGTTTGCCCTCCCTCCAAGCATCATAGCAGCTATGGGGGTTGTGGAAGAGTACTCTTCATTTGACGTTCTCCCCTGTCCACTTCCTGATTGTTGAAACGTCCAACAGTGGCAGTTTCAATGGACACCGCCAGCGACACTTGCAACCTTTGAAAAAGGGAATCCAGTGACCCCTGAAAGAGGGCAAGAGAACAAAAAAAACGACCACCAGAAACCGATAGGACATGGAAAGATCGCATCCCGTCATCCTCAACCCTTCTGGGGAACCTTTAGACATTCGACGGGTCGTCTCCTTCCCTGTAGTGGACATTTACATGAGTCACAATCAACAACTGGTACTGAGATGGTACCAATGCAAAGAACTACCTAGAGTCTCCATGACCCTTAAAAAGTGGGTCCATGACCCCTTAATTTGGGGTAATGACCCCATTTTTATAAGGGTCATGGAGACTCCAGCTACACAAGTGGCCGCACCTAATTCCAGTTGGGACCAAATAAAAAGGGTCGTGGCAACCCATGTTTGAAGAGGTCATGGAGACTAGGTACCGTTTTTGGCTTTGGAGGGAAGCACACAGGGGAAACCACAACCACCCCATGTTGAGACACGGCAAATTTCTTGATCCAGCTCAGAAGGAGACTCCAATGTTGACCCCGGACTCAGAAACGCCGCCCCTACTCCAAATACCCCCTTCTTTCAGGGTATCATGTCGACCCTCTACTAAAAGGAGGTAATTACCATGGAAAACCAGGTCTTCCCAAACATACCCTGCAAAAAGCAGGTATTTTGGGTAGGGGGCCTGTTTATTAATATGGGGTGTCCCTGGTTTGGGGATTCATCACTTTTTGAGGGGTACACCACTAGTACTAGAATGAGTTTATAGATCTAGGGTCAACATCACAACCTTAATCCTTAACCATCAGTACTTGCACTGGAAAACCCGTGCTTTCCGAAAACAACTACCCACTAAAAGCAACGTTTGTATTTGGGGCTGACAGGGGCACTTCCATACTCGGTTGCTTTCTGCTCCCCTGCTAAAAAAATAACTTTTAGTGGTTTAGTGGAAAACCCATTAGTTGGCAAAAAGTTAAAGTCCTAACAGCCAAGCAAAATGCAGCAAAGCATAGTTTCCATGACCCTTGCTACGCTTGGCCCAGTCAGGAAGTGGTTATATAGCCTAGGTCCTCCAGTCGAGAGGTTAGACTAAGGGGTACCCATTTTTTCTCTGCCCTAAGCATCTTGGGTCCTCAAAACGGCCCTTTTTGAGGTCCAAAACCTTCCAATGGAGACCCTGACCCCTTCAATGGAGGGCCAGATGATGGTTAGGGTGTGGTCTATTTTTAGTAGGGGAACCCTCCTAGAAGGGCACTGGGGGACCTAGTCAAGAAAGCACACATACAAACATTTCCCCGTAGTTTTTTTTTTTTTTTAAAGTAGGGGAACCGCATTTCCCCCACAAAAAGAAACGGTCAAGGGCACCAATTGCTGGGGGACCTAGTAGCAAATCAAACATGACCAACGCAACACTTGCTTCGCCCACTTCAGGCCGCTGCAGTACAAGTGGGGAAAAGCCGCACAATCAGCTTTCCCTCGTACGCCCACGGGCCAAAAACGAGTGCCCTGGACAGACCTTTTTTGCCTTTGTGGGGAATATTTGTTTTAGGGCATTTTCCCAAAGAGTCCAACCTGGAAATCGCCAAATTGCCGCTTTCGCTTTTTTCAGTCACTGTTGCGATCGGTTTTTGGGGTTTTGCAAGAGTGGATGGAAAAAAGCGATTGCAACTGGCAATCCAGGAAGCTGGTTCATCCATTTGCTTATACAAATCAGTCCCCTGGAAAAAATACAAACATATGTCCAGTAGTGATAGATTCTCTTTAAGATCGACAGGGGTGAAACAACATATATTCAAATGCAAATGGAAGTGGTTGGGTTCGAAGCAAGACGAGCCACCCATGAATCTAGCGGTGGTTCACTTCCGAACAAAACCGTGCGAAGGCTGCCATATTTGAAGCTGACCGCGGGGGGGGGGGGGGGATGCGGCTCCATGGGGTAACAGGAGAAAAACCAACCTAAGCTCGTAAGCAAATGGAAGTTTCCTATTAGGGTATGGGTCAAAAGTAAACCGCCAGGATATGGACCACAGGTTTTAGTCCTTTCCATTTCCCAGCGCAGGCCATTTTGGGGTTACCCTATTTTTGACCAGCCATTTGGAGCTGACCGAAACAGGTGGCGCGCCCCAGCGACATAGGGTGCCGGGGCCCCTGCTGCTCATGGTGACGTCCACGCAGCCACGCTCAGGCTTCATCCTGTCGCACTCCACCAGCACGTCCTGGCCCCATCGACTGTTTCAGCACCGCTTCGACGACCGTTTCGCTGTGAAACCGCGCGCAGAGAAAATCGAAAACGGCAAAAAAAAACCGGGTTGGGGAGGTGGTTGTTTGTTAGTTTGTTAGTTTAGCTTGCTAGTCTGCTAGCTTGCTCGGTTTTTAGTATGTGTGAGAGCGTGTTTGCTTGCTATAGTTTGGTCAATTTGTTCGGTTTTGTGTCTCAACTTCCCGCTACTTCCCTCCCTAAACATCAGAACCTTTGGTAACAGGGCGAGAAATCATCTCAGACCCTTTAGATGTCCACCTGGAGTCTCCATGACCCTTAAAAAATGGTTGGTCAGACTACCCAAAGTAATGGGGTCATTGACTCCCACTTTTCAAGGGTCAGAAGGAGACTCCAGGCAGGGGAAAGCAAGGCCCGCATTGCTCCACCCCCACCCTAAGCATGGCCCGAAACAGGTTTTCCCATCTCCACTCTTTCAGCTTCATCCTTGTTCGGACCAGAAAAATGAGGGTCCAAGACCCCTATAAAGCCTATAAACCTTCAAGGGAATCCCTCATTTCACATCATGGCCGGTCTTTGGGGCTCAAAGGCCCTCAAAATATCAGGTCTTGGGATCCTAGGTCTAGAGGTCATTCCTTACTCAGAACCTTCAAGCAAAATTCAAAACCCGCCCTAAACCAACCCTCAACCCATCAAACCATCCCCAAACCATCCCTAAACCATCCCTAAACCATCCCTAAACCAACCAGCCGCCCAACCCTCCATTAACCCCCTGCTCCAAATACCGGGTATGATGTATGTATCCTCTACTAAAAAAGGAGATCTTTACCCATGGAAACCCCAGGTTTTGAACAAAAAATGCCTTGCTGCCTTTTTCAGTCACCGTTGCTGGTTTTTGGGGTAAAGTGCATTGAAAAGAAACTGGCGATCCAGGCACCTGGAGTCTCCTTCCGACCCTAAAAAAATGGTTAAGGTCAGACTCCCCAAAATCAAGATGCGGGGTTTATTAATCCGGGGTCAGTATATAGGGGGAACGTCAGCATCTCAGATTTCAGCGCGTGCCTTGAGCTGGATGCAGTAGGACAGCGCCACCATCTCCTCATAGGAGCTGAGGTTGGCCAGGTACCTCTCCGAGTCCGAGGTCGAACTCCGGACGTCGAACGTACCCCCCCAAAATAGGTGCCCTGGGGTTCTAATGTGTCCCCCCCCCCCCACCAAAAAAAAAATGAAATAAATGGCCCTTTTTTGTAGGAACCCAAAAGGTGAACAAAGAGTCGATTCGCTGGCAAGTGAGTTTCGCAAAATACCTTCCTTCCAATCAAAGGAAGGGCTATCGACGAGTCTTCTTGGGGAAGCCCCCGTCGTCTTACATGATTGGAGGGTAGCACCCAATCCTAAGCGTGGAACGGCCAAACAGACAAGCAAGTTCCCAGGTCCAAAACCAAAATGGAGGTCCCTAGAACCCTTTCGACGGAAATTATGATGCATGGCCTAAGATTGCCACGGCTTCTTTGAGTTTCCCTTTAGAATACAACCAAACGGGTTCACAATTTTCAGCAACTCTCTCCGGTTTCACCAAGGTAAGGGTTTCCCCTTTAACCACCCATCGGGGAAACCGCTGGTCGGGTCAGCGGACTTCCATGACAAACTTTTGTTCGTGGAAAACGTCACAACCCTTCAGGTAGCAAAAAGCTGACTCCTGGATCGCCCGTTGCAAGCGTTTTTTCCCATGCACTTTACCCCCAACACCTGCAACAGTGACTGCAAAAAGGGGCAACTTGGCTTTCTGGGCTGTTGTTTGCAGCCCCCGAATAGAAATGAACACCGCACATCAAGCGCGGAGCATAATCCACATGAAGCACGTAGCCGACTGAATGATCGCGGTTCTCGAAATCGCTGGACCGTACTTCGGTCCGCGCCCACGACTTCTCCGCCATTCTTTGATTGAAATCGTCCGTGATGGGGTCGAACCGAAAAACTGTTTGGTTGCACTGCGCTCTTCTCCGCCGCTTTCATCAGCTCCCTCTCTGCTGGGCTGCTCGTTTTCTGATTCCCTGCTAAAAGTGACTACTAACTTTTAGTGGGTGAAATGGACACCCAACCACTAAACACTAAAAGTCTAAAAAGCTAAGGGGATGGCTGGGAGCCACCAAGTCTGCCTCTGTCAATCGTGCAGAACCAACAAAAACAACTTGCCAACAACAGTGAAGGAAATGAAACCAGTGACCTGACCAAGCCTCATCTGGGCTTCTTCGTCCTTTTGTAGGATCCCCCCAAAATGGCGGATTGTCCTTTTGGTTCCCCCTAAACCACGAGAAGGGGTACACTCGAAAAAGACACTGGCTTTTTTTGATATGCCTCAAAATGGGGAACTGGTCGAAACCCCAACCTTCCCTTTGGTTTCCCTCTAAGCCCTCCCAAGAAGAAACACTAGGGTCACTTCACCCAAAATCAAGATTCGGGCCATAGCCGGCCGAATTTTTGATTCGGATCAGGAGACTCCAGGATTTGAACGTTTTCAAAGGGAAGTTCTCCAAAACAAGGAAGGGCACCACTGGACAGTGGGTCATTGGATTCCCCCAAATCAAAGGCTGATCAGTTTGCTGGGGTCCATGACAAGGTCCATTGAAACCAGAAAACCATGGAAATTGCTCGGCACTTTTTGGTTGGACATGGCTCGGTAACCCTTTCTCGGAAACTGAGTGTTTCTGGGGCCGGCTGAACCAGCCAAACCCTCCCGGAACCGTTCCCTTTAAAGCCTGCATCTCCAGTTGCTGCTTTTTGTTACATCCACTTTACCCCAAAATCCGATCGCAACAGTGACTCAAAAAAAAGACACGGCCACTTGGCTATCTAGAAGCTACATGGCTGAGCCAAACTTTGCTGAGGGTCTGGGTGCAAATTGGCCATTCGGATAGCCAACTTCTTGCGGTCCCGGTCAGGTGGCTCTACCCTTGCGCCAGTCGGAGAGCTCGTCTGTTTCTGTTTGTGAGGTCCGGACCCTCAAACTACAATCCTGGATCGCCAGTTGCGATTGCTTTTTCCCAGCAACTGTGACTGTTTTTTGGGCAAAGTGTCTGGAAAAAAGCCGGCGATCGCTTTTCTCCATCCACTTTACCCGAAAAGCCAGCAACAGTGACTGAACAAAAACAGCAACTTGGCTATCCAGGAAACCATGTTTCGTGGAATTGTGAGGGTCCAGCTAGCCTTGCTTGGGAGTTGTTTTAAAGGGAGACCACGAGGAGACCACTGATGTGGGTCCTCTCACAAGGGCAGGGCCCATTCGCCCCAGCGAGCCCTTTGGTTGGAGGCGGAGGGGCCAGATCAAACTGACCAAGACATCTGGAAGCCCAAGAGTCAAAGCCTTCCTGGGAATCAGTTCCCATTGAAACCAAGGCAACGAATATTTCACCAAAGTTCACCTAGAGATTCTCATCATCCAAATCGGGTCCCAAGGGCATTCTTTAATAATGTGCTTTGGAGCCCGGGGATTCGTAGCAGGTACCCCCACTCTGGGGCAAAACATGGGACGACCGGCTTCTTTCTGCTAGAGATTGCTATCTCAATTGGGTCCTCTTGGGCCATTCTTTCAACGAGCTGTTGCCGGGTTTGTTCATCCGCCGAACATTCAGGCACCCCCTACTCTTAACGGCCTTGGGAACCCTAAGGGCGTGGTGAATCATCACTCTTGGGGGGGAACATCCCCCTATCAATAAACTGCCTGGATCGCCAGTTGCGATCGCTAGTTGCGATCGCTTTTTTCCATCCACTTTACCCCAACAGCCAGCAACAGTGACTGAAAAAAACAGCAACTTGGGTATCCAGGTGGGGTTGATTCTAATATGTCAACATTACCCCCCCACATTCGAAACCAAAAAACAAGTCGAAGAACCGGACGCGCGAAGGACATCGGCGGCATCGGTTTTTCTTCTCGCACCTCGCCATGAGCTCGTGGGGCTGTTTGCCGAGGTTGGGGTCGCACAGCGGGTGGCCTGGCGCGAGACTCGCGCGAGGACCCCAAAAGGTGCCGAAAAGGGACCCGCAAATGTCTTAAACATCGGCTAAAAACCTCAATTGAGGGATTTCATTTTTTTAGGGTGGCTTGAGGAATCAGCTCGAAAAAGCGTTCCCCAAACTTCTGGTGAATCCCCTCTGTTCTCTGCGATCTTTCACCATCTTTCAGGCAGGCCCTGCGGGATGAGCGCGCGCAAACAAAGCCAAGTCTTGACGCCTATTGGGGTAAACCTAGAAAATGTCTCTTAAATACATTCCCCCCCCCCGACCGGGCATACATTATGAAAGGGGCTCCAAAGACACCCAAAACTGCCCTGGGACATCAAGAGGTGACACGACCGAAGTGTCCTTTCAGATGTCGGGGCCGAAAGTCCCCAAAAGGGAAGACCTGGATCGCCAGGTGCGTTGTCGCTTTGTTCCATGAACTCAAAACCCCCAAAACCGATCGCAACCGTGACTGAAAAAAACGAATGCGGCAACTTGGCGATCCAGGCGAACGGGAAAAGGCCACTCGCCCTTGTCCTCATTGTTAAGGAATATTCTCGCTGGGCCATCGAATTCTTCTGGTTTCTGATGTCGGGCGCGAGAGACGCGGAGGGCTTCCGCAATCTGCCGCTGGACATTTCAGGCCCCCAAACGGGGCTTCGAGACCTCGCCCCTCGGCCCATGGGCCTTCCATTGAAAGCAGAAATAGAAGGAATCCAACCACCCAGGGTTGGAGCCTCAAGTCTCCTTCTGACCCAAATGCAAAAAATGGGGGTCTTTTCTGCCCAAAAAATCGGGGTCATGGCCTGATTTTTGAAGAGTCATGGAGACTCCAGGTAGCTATTTTCTTGAAATGAACACAAACACACGGCCACTTTCATAGAGCTGAAGCCTGACACCCATAAAAGTGGGCCAAAACTGCGGGGGGAGTTCCCTTTACAACCCTCCCCAAAAAGAACCCTTCCCCAAAAGGAACCCTCAACTACCCCTAAGGTTCCCATTTCGGCCCTCTTTAACCGCCCATGTGTTACCCCAAACACCGGGGCCCGCGGGGTATTTAAAGTCTGATCGAAAGCCCGGGGGCCTTTGGGTACATTGACACCCCACCTGGACCCACCAACCTCCAAAGATGCCTCCGAGGTCACCAACTCCATATACTTGGGAGATGGCTACAACAGATTCTCAAAAAAACAATTATGAGGGTCCGGGGAGAAAAAAAAATCGGGACCCTGAATGCATCCAACGCAAATCCGATTCATCCAAGCCTGGCTACCTGAACCCTCAAAAATTACGACTCGCAAAGCAGTTCTGCCAGTAGCAACCTCAACAAAAACATGAAGTTGGTGAATGTTCTGTTCTTTCTGAACCGTCCAGATTCCAACTTCAACATCCCGAAAATTATGGAATGGGTGAATTGACGTCTCGGTTTATGGGATTGGCTCTTTAGGAAAGCCTGTCTTGGGGGTTCCAAATCCCAATATTCACATGTTTTCTTGGTCCCCCCCCAAAAACAAAGAAGCAAGAACAGCCATCCCCCCCCCCCCCCACATTCACTTGTTTTCTTGGTCCCCGCCCCCCCCCAAAAAAAGAAAAAGGAAAAGAAGATTGACGTCTTGGCTTATGGGTTTGGCTTCCTTTCGGGTCCTTCCGGTCGATAGGCAGGTTCTTCCGGTTGCGCCTGGCACCAGCTTGAACTGCATGAAGCCTCCCACCATCACCTCGCGATCGGCTCGCCGCGTGGCTTTGCTGGATTTGTTGCTCTGGATTTGTGTGCCTGGATCGCCAGGTGCGGCTGATCGCTTCTTTTCCATCCACTCAAAACCATCAAAAAACCGATCGCAACAGTGACTGAATAAAACGAAAGCGGCAACTTGGCGATCCAGGTGGGGGGAAGGGGGAGAAGCGGCCCTCAAATTTGAGGGCCTACCAAAGAGTGGTGCTTTGCTTGAATCCAGGGATGCAAGGAAACCCTCCACTTGCTTAATTCAGTCCCCTGGGAAAAAAAAAGGAGCAAAGAAAAGTCCAGTGAAATTGAGTTCAACTCTAAAACCAACAGGGGAAAAGCCCTCAAGTGAGGGCCGCTTCAAAAAAGTTGTTCTTGGGTTCTTGAAAATCCGGCGCGGGACCACATGGCATCTCCTTCCAAAGAAGGAAACACCGGAGAAGGACTCATTGAGCTCTTCGATTTTGAAGGGATTCCAAATGGGAATCTTTTTTGTGAGTACCTCCCTTGTGGTGTTTAAAGGAAAACAAAAGGACAATTTGAGGGCGGGCGGTCCCTAAACAAACACTTGGACCCTCAGACTGCCCAGACAAAAAGGGCATTCACCCAACACTATGGGGCTATACCATGCTTGCTGGAACTTTGAGGGTTCGGGCGCACCCATAAACAATTGTTTGTTCCGGCAACTTACGGTGAGTTGCTGGATTTCCCAAGATCAACAGTTGATGAATTTACCAGCGGTTTCCCATTGAAACGATCGTAACTCGAGGTGGAACCGGAAAAAAACGCCGGCAACGGCTCGGAAACCTAAGCTTTCTCCCAGGAAGCTGGGTGTTTCTGAGGCCCGGACCAACACCCTGAAACCCAATTTGGGGCCTCGTTGCCGGAAAGGCAGGGAGTGAGAAATGGAATGACCCAACAAAACCTTCCAGGTGGCTTCCTTCAAGGGGAGTGCCTAGAAATCGCCAAGTTGCTTGATCGCCTTCTTCAGTCGCTGTTGCGATCGGTTTTTGGGCTAAAGTGCACGAACATAGGGGAAAAAATAAGAAGAAAAAAAACGAAAACGCCCCTGGCGATCCAGGATCCCTGATTTATTTTCCCCACATTCCAACTATCGCAGCAACTCGTGACCCTTTAAAACTGGGCCCATGACCCCCATTCTTTTTTGGGGGGGAGGTAATGACCAACCATTTTTGAAAGCTCAGAAGGAGACTCCACCTGGAAATCGCCAAGTTGCTTGATCCCCTTTTTCAGTCACTGTTGCGATCGGTTTTTGGATGGTTTTGAGTGCATGGAGAAAAGCGGAAAAAAAGCCGCACCTGGCGATCCAGGCCCTCCCCAAACCACCAACCAAGGACGATTTCTGGGCCCATCGACTCCATAGCTTCTAGCAGGAAGCCACGCCCGCGGGACCCGCCGCCCGGCGATTTTTTTTCTTCGCCTCGGCGATCTGAGAGCCCCGGCGGCCGGATCCTCAGACCCAGCCAGGTCCACCGTGGTGATGGGCGCCACGATGCCTCGGCTCGGCTCGGCTCGGCTCGGCTCGGCGGCGGGTTTGGGAGGTACCCCCCGGGAAGCTCCAAAGACCCGGCCGTTCTTTGGGGCATGATGTTGACCCTCTAATTACTAAACAAAGGGATCGGTATTTGCCATGGAAACCCAGGTTTTTCGAGAAGAAAACAAATAAGAAGAAAAAAAAGTGGGTATTTGGAGTAGGGGGTCTGGGACCCGCTAGAGAACGAATCCCATAAACAATTCCGTCATTTTGGGTTGCAGCAACCCAGTTGGATGAGAACGACCTGAACCCGAACGAACCAATCCCAGAAAAAAGTGAAGGAATTCACCCGATTCTGTCATGTTGGGTTGCACTTTAACCCATTAAGTTGGAGTTTTGAGGGTTTAGGTACTGTCTTGGATTCTGCCAAAATAGTACCCTGCCTGGGATTCAGGCAGGCCACCATTAAAACAATGAGCCGGGGTTCATACAACTCACCACCATGATTTCTTAAAGATTGTCATCTAGGTCCTCCAGTAGAGAGTTTAGAGTAAGTATTGTAATTGTGTGTCGTCGAACTCACCTGTTGGCTTGATGGAAACACCATTTGAGTGGATCTTTTTGTCCCCCCCCCCCCCCCGAGCTTTCATTCGCAGATGCCAGTGAACCAAGCACAAAGCTTGCACACATTTCCAGGGGTTCCTTTCCCTCGACCATTTCATTCGGAAAGGTTTTTGTCTGGTTCCAAAACGTCTCTCTGGTTTGGTACCTCCCTCAAACGACCCGCAGGGAAATTCACCCCAAAATGAGTGGGCCAGAACCCAATAAAGGAGCAATAAGACCGGAACGGTTCGAGGAATTCTTCCCCCCCCCCCCGGCTCCCCCTCCCCCCAAAGGCCCTTGGCACCACCAACCCAACCCCTTGGACTGTCCAGGTACCGTTCTCCTCGCCTGGCGCGTGCAGGCTTGTCCCGTAACGCTGGCTTTTCTTTTGGAGCCCCAAAAGGGCCCCAGCCGGTTCCTTCCCAACAGCGACCTTGAGTCTCCGAAATACCTGGACCCTTCTGACCGGAAGCAATGGGTTGATTTTCTTCGAACCCCATTTTAGGGGCAGACTCCAGGTACGCATCACGGGTGGTTGGTGGGTTCCCTTGGAGGCTTGCCTGGATGGGCCATGCTAAGTGGCTAGCTATATGGGATGTAACCCACCGACTCAGTTCACCCCACTCACTTAAGGAGGCTGAAAACGTGGGTTGTAAACGAGCGGTTGCCGTTAGAACTTGCTCAGGCTCAGGCTTCGCGTAGCATTGAGGTTGCTTTAGGCGCGAAGTCAGGTGGATTTAGGGTGGATTTAGGGCGAGGGACTTTGCGGGGGACGTAAGCCACGAAAATCGAGCCGGGGAGCAACCCCAGGGCATTTAATTTGTCAGTCACAAAGTCCGAAAGTCCGATCGAAAGTCCGATCCAAAGTCCGATCGAAAGTCCCAAACACACCAACAAACACACCAACCTAGATCGCCAAGTTGCTGCTTTTCTTCATGCACTTTACCCCAAAAAATAGCAACAGTGACTGAAAAAAGCGATCGCAGCTTGGCTATCTGGGAACAATCCATTAATCAATGTCCGGATCGAAATTCCGAACGTCGGGATCGAATTCGGGGTCGCCTTCCTTTGGCTTGAAGACGATGTTGGTGAGCACTACCAAAGTGCCGCGGGAGCTCTTGGGGTTGTTCACCGTGCCACCTCAAAGGCGGAAAAGGCAAAGGCGGAGTCGGAGTCGGAGTCCGCGCGACACCGCGCGGAACCGCTTGAACGCGGACAGGCGGCGGAAAAGGCGGAGGAAATCCCCCGGAGGTCCAGACCGTCGGAGGTATTACTTATTCCCCACCTAACAATGAAAGGCCACTAGGGCCTTTAAAAACCTCATATATGACATGCCTGGAGCCTCCAAATTCCCCTCCAACATGGCTAGAAAGCCCCAACATGTTGGGGTGAAATCCCAGTTTCAAGGGAGTCTGAGGGTCCACCTAGATAGCCAAGTTGCTCTTTTTCGCTTTTTTTCAGTCACTGTTGCGATCGGTTTTTGGATGGTTTGGAGTGCATTGAAATGAAAAAAGCGAAAACGCACCTGGCGATCCAGGCAGGTGGTTTTCTCAGACCCGCTGGCTTCCTTCAAGGCGTCCAGTTGCATCAGGCGGCGGATGTGGGCAATGGGCTCGCCCCCCGCCGCGAACTTCTGCTCGTCCACGCGGATGTCCTGCGGAGAGGGAGCCCATGGGGAGGGGAGGGTGGATCAGCCTGAGCCAAGGATTCCACTGCTCGGTTGCTGTTGATCCCCCTGCAAAAAGTTTAACTGTTTGGGGGGGTTAGTGGAAAACCCAACTTGATTTCCCAAAAAGTTAAAGTCTAAAGATCCAACCCAATAGCAGTTAAGACTGATGCCAGGTCTAGACTACCGAATCCCAAGCATAAGTTTGTGTTGCTATAACCCATGCTTAAGTTGGAACTTTGAGATAGGTAAGCGAGGGCTTGCCACACTAAGAGCATAGTTGGCTACCTATCTTCGATCCGCCAACTTAGTAAAACTCCACCTGCGTGAGAAAGCCCACGAATGATTGGGTTCACTCAACTTACTTCAGGCTGTTTTAAATATTATTATTTTTGTTTCGTGGGTTATAACCTTGGTTGCCAACAGTTTCCGCATCTGGCCAAGGCCTTGCGGGGTTAACAAGGGATAGCCCCAGGCCACGCTTTTTTGACGATGACGAAGATCCAAGCGCATAGGTCTCCTTTTAGGGGAAATAGCTGGATATCCCTGGTAGATGAGAAAAAACCACGAGGTAAACCAGGAATCGCCATCTATTTTTCTAGCAAAACAACGAACAAGGACACCTATGATGTCCACCTGCACTGTCAAACAGGGTATCATTTTTTTTCTGTAGTCTATCTTAGGGGAACCCTCCCCCAAGAAAGACACGGGAGAGAAGGGCACCAATTGTTGGGCAGGGATCCTTACAATATACACCTGAACATTGCCTTGCAAACGGTGGCTTTCCTTTATTTTGGTGGATGGGCAAAATGTGTATCTTTTAAGGAGCCCTGTCTATTTTTCTAGCAACACAACAAAAAAGGACACCTATGCAACCTCCCCTTACAAAAGGGAGCTCATAATTTTGGGTTGCAACTCCAGCTTGCCCTCCCAACGAAAAAAGGGGAGAGAAGGGCCCCAATTGCTGGGGGACCGGATGATCCTTCAGCCTTTTCACGCAAAATTTGTATCTTTTGAGGAGCCCTGTTGATGTTTGTTTGTTTTCTTGGGGCAGGAGGGGAGAGGGGGGAGAGGGGGGAGAGGGCAAGGGGGGGAAGGGAGAAGCGGCCCGGCCTACAAAGGGCACCAATTGCTGGGGGACCTGGAAAGCAACATGTTTCAACTGGTTGCAAAATGTCATCTTTTAAGGAGCTATAGTCCTTTTTTTCTTGGTTGCTGTTGACCCCCCTGCAAAAAGTTTAACTTTTTGGGAGTTTAGTGGAAAACACCTTTATTTCCAAAAAAGTTAGAGTCTAAAGATCCAACGCAGTCAAGTTTAGGGGTTAAGAAGGGCACCAATTGCTGGACCTTGATCCTTCACAGCCCGCGCCTCGATGGTGGTGAGCACATCCTTCAGCTGGTCGTGCCAGGCCACGTTGCCCGCCAGCGAGGGCGGCACCGTCTCCTCGCGAGGAGACCGTTTCGCTTACCCCGGTTAACTTGCCAAATACCCGGCCTTTTTCAGTTGGTACTTTTTGGGAAAACCTGGGTTTCCATGGTAGATACCAATCCCATTTTTGAGTACCCTATGCTTCCAATGCCTATTTAAAAAATAGTCGTTGTGACAACCCCGGTTTTTTTGATAAAGACTATTTTTTGATGACGAGGGGCAGCCTCCGTTTTGGACTGGACCAAGGGTTAGGAAACACTTGACGCCAAGGCCGCTGCATAGGATCCCAAAGCCGAATATGTATTTTCACGTACAGCAATATGAGCTACAATCTTCAAGGCTAATGTTGGCTTCTATGTTGCTTGGTTTCTTAACATGGCCATGCAGCGCGTGAGAGGTGAACCCTCTTCTGACCGTTTCTGTCCTTCTTTTGCCCCACCTTCTTAGCCAAACCAAAAACAACGGGACAGCAAAAATATCTGCCCATCACAGCAACCTTTCCAGGATGAGAATGTTGATCTTTTGGGTTCCCTTGCAAAAGTTGCCCGTTCTACGCCAAAAAATCGTGGTTCTATGCCAAAAAATAGTAGTTCTACGCCAGCAAATGGTGTTTCTACGGTTTTTCTACGCTTTGTCTACGGTTTGTCTACGCTCACGTCGTTTTTGGAGCTGAGTGAAAATTGGAACGGAAGAACCAAGCGCAAAATTGCTTGTTGTTCGTGCCACCTGCGCAAATTGCAGAGGAAAATTCTAGAATTTGCTAGAATGAAGGCTCCGTCTACGCAAGACTTTCAGCAGGTGCATTGCGCAAACACGAAAGGGCCCCGATGACCCTATCAATAAACAGTAATCTACTGGCTCCCAAGGCTACTTAAGAGGTTGCAATAGCAGAGTTGTTTTCGATGAAAACACAGTAACAACCCAAAATGGACCCAAAGGCCAATGTCAAAAAATAGGGGTTGTCAATGCAAAAAATAGGGGTTGAACAACCCCTATTTAAAAAATAGTCGAGGAAGCATAGGGAGTAGAGGGTCGACATGATACCCTGAAAAAAAAGAGGGTATTTGGAGTAGGGGGTAGACCGAGACGTCCCCTGGGGAAAAACAAAACACAGATTTGTCCAGTGCCGGATTTTCTGTTGAAAAACCGGAGAAAAAACAGATCCCCTTGAAACCCGGAAAAACCTGGAGAAACAAAAAAAACACGCAACCCGGAAAAAAACCTGGGGAACAAACACGCAAATACTTCCAGTGATAGATTCCCTTTCAAAACAAACCCGGGAAAGTAAAGCATATTCTTAAGCAAATTTAAGTATAGGGTCCAATTGCCTCACTTCCGATAGAGCGCCTGAACCCTCAAACTACCCATAAAAAGGGGATTTCACCAACCATAATTTTGGTGCTACAACCCATTTGTAAGTTGGTATTTTGAGGGGTCAGGAACCCTTTCGGTGGCGCTTTTCCCCGGTAAAAAACGGGGGGAAAACCGAAATCCATGTTTTTTTTGACACCCAACGGGCTCCCAACTACTCCCTGGAACTTCGAACAGAGGATATTTGAGGGTGTTGGGGTGTCCCTAAGGGGTCGGACCCTCCCTGGAAGCGTCCATGAGCGTCGATGTGAGAAAAGGAACGAAGTCTCACATTCCAGTGCGAGAATTTGGGCAAATTCTATCTGCCCATGGGTGAGTCCAAAAAACTGCCCGAACCCTCAAACTTCCAACTTCAGCCTGGGTTGTAGAAGGTCTTGAGGATTCCATAAGCAAGCCACTTCTTCTGGGGATCGAGATGCCCCCTCCCCCCTGCGCCCAACCCCGGCGCCTCCCAGACAAATCAACGAAGGCGATCTTAGGTGGGTTGGAGTGATTGGAAGCTGATCCGTTTCAAGCTACCCGTACAGAAGGGGATACCCATACAAAAAAAGAATCGCCCACCCTAAGGGTCATGACCCCTGCAATGCAGACCCCATAAGGGACCCTCCACTGGAGAACCCATAGCGACCAATTCCTCAAGGGGCCCAAAATCAAACAGGACCCTCAGGGAACCCTACCTTTTAGGACCATGACCCATGTTCAAGTTGCAATTGTGGCGGAAGATCCAAGCCAACAGCAGCTCTTAGCTTCCAGTTCCTATACTAGGCCTTCGGGATCCTTACCTCTCTGTTGTACCATAGTTTGTCTTTCTTACCTCTGGTCCCTAGGGTTCAACGCCATGAAAAAACACGGTTGACCCAACTTAGAACAATCAGGTGAGCAGCAGTCGTGATATGAAACTCCTTTTTGCTGGTGGCATCTGCATCCCATCGGCAAAACGCCAGGGGAAAAAGCTTCAAAATTAAATTAATACTAAACCAACAAAAACAGGTGGGGAAAAAACCAACAAAGAAAGAAACAGTGAGTTGGTGGACGTGACGAGCCCTTCTCGTGGCAGAGGTGAGTCCGATGAGTCCTTGATGGAGAAGGTGAACTCCGGCGTCGACAGCGCCGCCTTCAGCGCGTCCATGTCCAAGTTGTCGTGAGCTCGGTCCGCAGGGCGGTGGAAGGCGGCTGGGTGGCGCTGGGTGGCGCTGGGTGGCGCCGGGGGATTGCATTCGTGGACCAATGGGCGACCAGGTCACCTGGTGAATTGGGGACTTTGAGGGTCCGAGTGGCTTTCTCTTGGATCCCCCCCAAGACAAAAAGAAAGACATATTACATTATAATATGTGTATATATATATATATACATGTTCTTCGTGTTGATTGCCCTTTGAAATCCCAGAAACAATGGACCCTCCAAAAATAAAAGAGACACCCACAAAAAAAATGGGTCCCCACATGCGCATCGAAATGGGTTTCGATGTGATCTCCTTGTTTTGTGTTGGGATGCACAGCCTCCGCTGGTAGCCTAAAGCTAGCCAGTGGCGAGTCAACCCAGGGCTAAGACATCTAAGTGGATGGACGGAAATCACCATCTTTATGCGCGTGCCTTTTTTTGGGGGGACCCCCAACATGAGAACAGTTTCCTTTGGGTTTCCCCACGCCTTTTTGGTTCCCACGGCCGATCGAGCGGGTTTCATCGGGCCCTATTCTTTTTTCCGCCTAAGGGTCATGACGGGACCCGGGAAATTTGGGGCCCTCCAATGAAGAACCCCGAGCCCTCAAAAACTCTCAAAAACAACCCATGAGGGCCCAAAATCCATCGAGACCCTTAGGGCTCTTAGTATCCCTCTTTTTACGCTCGTCTCTAGTTTTCCGTTCTTAGTTTGAACACGTCCTTTTGAGGCTCCCTGTTTGAGGGCCGTGCGCTTTTGTTCGTGCCTCTAGGGTTCCAATCTTCCACGAGAAGCCCCCGGGAACAAATGAGAAAATCTTTCCAGTAGTGATTTAGACTCCCTTTAAAACCAACAAATAATAATATATATACATATATATATATATGAAAAAAAAGACTCATTTCAGCCAGTGGAAGCCATTCTTTTGGTCCGCACCGTCACCCTTTTTTTCAGGCTCCGGAAGCTTCGCCTCTTGGTGCACTCCCACAGTTGAAGGGTCCGATCGAGCGGGGTACCAATCCAGGCGGCTCGAAGGACCCGACCCGAGATCTTTCGGGACGAAACGTGGGCGCCAAAGTCTGGTGAATCAGATCTCGAGGGGTTTGTTGGGTACCTGGAGTCTCCTTCTGGCCCGAATCAAATGGGAGTCAATGACCCGAATCTTCATTTTGGGCAGTCTGACCCCAGGTATGTACTTCCAACCTTATATGATCTTTAAAAGTCTCTTAAAAATGGGTGAATGACCCCTTCATTTTCGGCTTAACCATTTTTCAAGGCTCAGAAGGAGACTCCAGGTACTTCCGACATTTTGTTTCTTCCTTTGTCGACTAAAACTGAAAAAATGGGGCCCACAGACTGGAGACTTAGCCCCAGCTCCAACTACCCGGCCTTTCTTTTGGGTGTGATGTCGACCCTCTACTAAAAAAGGAAGTATTTGCCGCGGAAAGCCGTGCTTTTTCTTGTGTTTGTTTTCATTGTTCTTCATAAAATACCCTGAG
Organism: Effrenium voratum; assembly: GCA_963377175.1. NCBI lineage: Eukaryota > Dinophyceae > Suessiales > Symbiodiniaceae > Effrenium > Effrenium voratum. The sequence goes on from CAUJNA010001446.1 coordinate 1,937,277, forward strand.
AAAAGAGGGCATTTCAAGTAAGGGGTACAACTTACAACCATGACCTTCTTTCTTTCCGAAGGCTCCGAATCCGCTTCGGCTCATGGAAACTCAGCATTGGCTGCTTGCGGGCAATCAAACGGGATTGTGTGATGGCTTAGCTGCGAAGAGCTTAACTTTTCGTGAAGCTCAAATCCTAGAAAATGCCTGCGAACCACCAAAATAGGGTTCAGCAAAATGCCTGGGAACCACCAAAGCTACGTCCAGAAACGTGGGAACCGATTCGGTGTTCCTAAACCCTCAAATAATTAAACAAAAGTTGGAATGCACCAACCATACCCCCGTAATCTCCAAAACCCAACGCTATTTTTAGTCGGTATGTTTTGGACAACCGAGCGGTTTTCCAAGGCAGATACGGATCATTTTTTAGTCAAGGATAACATCACACCCAATCAGATGAGCATCAGATTTCGGGCCCTCCATTGTTTGTTTTTCCGGCCTTTTGGGGTCAACCACACATCTGATCTCTTTTCAGAACCCCCAAAAACAAAAAAAACATGAAAATCCCTTACCGTCCAAAAAACAACACGCCGCCGAGAGTTCCTCAAAACTTCAAGGCGCCGGGGAGAGTTCCTCGAAAATTCAAGGCGCCGGGTTGACAAAACGACACCTAGGTCCTCCAGTAGAGAGGTTAGACTAGGGACCCTTTTTTTCTGTAGTCCATTTTAGGGGAACCCCTCCTAGAAGGGCACAACTGCGCCGGCGTTCATGTGACATGTTCCGCGAGAGGTTAGAATAAGGGTACCAACTCTTTCCCCAAGTCTATTTGAGCAGGGGAACCCTCCCAACCAAAAAAGAAACAGTGAGAGCTCGGGCACCAATTGCTGGGGGACCTAGACACAAAACCCACCCCCCGATTTCGCTCGCGATTTCGTGAGCCAGCGGCCGTCCATGAAGGCCTCGGCGCCGCCCAGGAAGTTGGTCACCTGACGCTGGTCAAAACACGAGGTGTTCCGAAAAACACGAAATGGGGCAACATGTTCCAACACGAGGAAAATTTGGGCCACATCCACCACCTTCACCGAAAAGGTGAGGCGATTCAAAACACGTGGCAAATGTTGGCAACATCCACACGAATGACCAATGGGGCAAACGAGGCAAATGGAACAAATGGGGCAAGTGTTCCTGACATGCCCCTTCGAAAGCCAAACGGTTTTCTGGGCAGAGGTGGATGCAACAACGAGGCAGGGTGGTGAAGCGAAAACCAACACCAAAACAAGGAAAGTCTTGGTTGACGTTGGAAGGGGAGCAAAAATCTATTTTTTAGCAGGTAAGTGGAGATTTCCCACTAAACAACAATAAGCAAAAATGTAAAATGCTTCCCAACGACAACCATGTAGCGGCTTCGAAGCGGTGAAGCCTCAAAAACATACCACCTGGATCGCCAGTTGCTATCGCTTTTTGTCCATCCACTTTTCCCCAAACACCGATCGCAACAGTGACTGAAAAAAGCGAAAGCGGCAACTTGGCGATTTCTAGGCAACTTGAACATGGGTTGTTGCAACTCCCAAAAAAAAGGAAGTGGTGCTCGATGGCCCTCTTTTGGTTCTTTGGCTGGTTTCAGGGTCCCATCGGCACCTCTATTCTCGCATCGTGGATGGGATCAAAAACTGTCCGATCCTGAACACACTCAGCCTTTGAATCTCTAGATCCGGAAACACAGGGACGCTCCGCGCTTGGAAGATAGACGCCACGGTTTTTTGGGATATCACCAACCATAACTTTGGGCTGCTATGACCTAGGCCCTCCAGTAGAGAGGTTCGAACAAGGGTAGCAACTTTCTTCTGTAGTCTATTTAACGGGAACCCTCCCAACCAAAAAAGTTGGTAAAAGGGCACCTAGTTGGGGGACCTTGCTATAACGACGTGTTTTCAGCAGGGGGTTTTGAGGGAGTTTGGGCAGTTGCTTTTCTCCGAAGCGGGCCATCCCTGCTTTTTTCTTTTTTCTTCACCGAGGGATTTCTAAAACCTGAGCTTTCCCACCCTAGGGGTCACCTCTAATGGAGAACCCCGACTTCTCAGGGGCCCTTAAAAACAACTCTTTTTAAGAACCCAACAACAGTCGGGTTCCCTGCAATGCCTAAAGCCCGCGAACAAAACATCAAAGGTCAAAGGATAGACGATGGGTGAAATTCAATGGAGGACCCTTCGGTGAGCATCATTCAGGGATTCATGTCCAGCAACCACTTTTGAGCTGATTCCCGAAAGCAGATTAAAACAAAGGCCGAATCATGACTTTCGCCAACTCGCAAGGAGAGCTGGAGACTAGTGACTAAGGGGCCAAAGAGCATTTGTGCGTGTCTTAAAATAGGAATCGGACCACCGTGGCTTCAGTCTTCCCTTTGGTTTTCCTGTAACCCTGAGAAGATAGGGTACCCTTAAATAGCGCTCTTTCAATCCGCAAACAACAGATTTGACACCCTCAACAAATGCACAACCTGGACCCTCAACATTCCCAATTCTAGCAAAATGGTTCTACCTGGAGTCGCCTTCCTTTCCTTAAAAATAACCCCAAATAAAGATTCGGGATATCGACCAACTTTTAAAGGGTAGGAAGGATAACCGATCACAACTGGGTCAACAGCGTATAACCACGGCTAAACTCCATTTCGTAGTTTGAAGATTCAAGTAGGTTGTTTGCGAGTGTTCCTGGAGTCTCCATGACCCCTAGAAAAAGGGGCCATGACCTGTAGTCTGACCCCATTTTTACAGGGTCAGAAGGAGACTCCAGGTTGTTTTCGTTCACATCCAAGCCGCCACATCCAAGGTTCCAGAGGTTGATTCCCCATTCTTTGCAATCAGCGTTATTTTCACCGTTTTCCATGGGTTTCTGGAGGTTTTCTGGAAAGAAGGATCCCTGGAGAGAATGGAAATGGAAGGTACCCCTAGAAAGGTCTTTGTTTTTTTCTGGTAGTTTGAGAGTCCAGGAAGCCCATTAGGGAGTCCTCCTCCTTTCCATGCAAAGAGCGGCCCCCGGCCTGAGGTATCTTGGACCCCCTCCCCAAAACGTACAAGCGGGCCATAACCAATTGGTGATCAACAACTTCACTACCTGAACCCTCAACATTCCCTCAAACATGCGTAACATCTAAAATTGAACTCCCACTTTTAAGGCTGAGGCCAGATGAGGACTCCCAGCTCTTCCCTCGCCAGTTACAAGTATTGGACAAAAGGCTTGAAGTTCCTCCCATGGGACTTTCGCAATTCCACGATTTTGGGTTGCACGTCCACTGGGCAGAACTGAGGAAACGAGGTCCAGCGATTGATTCCAACTTTAAAGCCACCCTAAGGGTCATGACTCATGACCCCTCCACCGCCAATGCAGAACCCCGACCCCTCAAAAACCCTCAAAAACAACCCATTGTGAGGGCCCAAAATCAATCGAGACCCTTAGGGCAAGGCAAAAACTCGTCCTTTCGGCACATGGAACAATGAAGGGTCCTGCGTTACCCGCTTGAAGTGGCATCAACATGATTGTTTCTTCCAACAGGACCAAGTGGGGTAGCTCCACGGGGGAACAGGACTGATGCAAACTGAAACTCCGGCTTAGGCGCCTGAACTTCAAACCGAGCCTCGAACTGCAGTTGGAGAACTTGAGGGTTCAGGTCCCCTTTTTGATGGGTAGTTCGAGGGTCCGGGCAGTGCAAGCAACTGCGCCGGCGTTCATCTGACATTTTCCGAGTAGGGGAACCCTCCCCACCAAAAAAGAAACGGTGAGAAAGGGCGCCAATTGCTGGGGGACCTAGGCAAGCAACTTCACCGGCGTTCATCTGGCTGTGGGTCAAAAAATGGTACCCCAACTGGAACCCTGGTCAAAAATAGGTACCCCAACTGGAACCCTGGTCAAAATAGGTACCCCAACTGGAACCCTAGTAAGTACCATAGAAACATGGAGCCAAAACCTGTGGTCCGATTCCTGGTGGTTTCATTTTGAACCCCCAGAGCCCAGTTTGACCTCCGCGCCTTCTCCCGGATGTTGTACCCCCAGAGCCCAGACCCGGTGTTCCTCTTCATGGTCCCGTCCTGCACGCTGACGCGCCCATAGACCTGGGGCACAGGGGCCGGAAAAGCCGAGGCCAGTCAGGTCATCCCCAAAATCCCACGGTGAACATCCGCGAAATCAGCCTACCTGGAGTCTCCTTCTGACCCTTGAAAGATGGGGTCATTGACCCATTTTTAAAGGGTCATGGAGACTCCAGGTACTCGCCAAAAGGACCCAGCCTGCTCCAAAATCCGACCAAAATATGCGGGTTCCGAAGCATACCCCGGGCGTTGCTGCCCCCACTTTCTTGTAGGTTCTTCCAGCGGGATCGATCCCCTTGAGCTGAATTCCAAATCGGGTAGTTCGCTCGGGTACATGGGACACCCAAACTTCCGACTCTCAAAGCCTGGTTCAGGCAGTTGCCATGAAAACAATGGGCCGGGGGTAGAGGACTCACCTCAACGGCTTACCCTTCAGGATTGTCCCCCTCCAAATCGGGTCCCCTTGGTTGCCATGAAATTTTTATGGGGGCAAGGACACGTAGAGGTGTTTAGCTGGCCCTGGCTTATTGGTTTCCGACAGCAGGGTTTGGACCATCCACAGCGCCCTAAGAGTCCCGATTGTTTCTGGGCTCTTAAGAAGAGAAACCCATTTCTGGGTTTTAAGGGCCCCTGAGATGTCGGGGTTCTCCATTAGAGGGTCCGGGGGTGTGCATTGGGTTTTGGGGTGACCCTTAAGGTTGTACACAGATCGACCTCCCTCTCAAACTGCACAAAAACAAAAAACAGACTTCAATTTCATACTCTTGGGGTGCATTCTTTCAAGGGCAAGGAACTTTAGGAGACAAAGGGGTCAGATTCAGCATCCATTTGCTTCAGTCTGGACAAAGGAAGAAACATAAGGATAGAGCTGGGGTAGCTGGGGGTAGTTGGCTTCTAACCAGGGTAATAGCCCACTTGCGAAGCAGGTGGAACATCCAAGTAGCTCCTTACATTGCCACTGGTCTGGGGAAAAAACTCTCAACATGGAACCCTGCGGGCACCATCTCTGCTTGAGTCACAATCAAAACCGATCGGCACAAAAATGATGAACCCAGAACCATGTACCGCAACTATTTCCGGCTGGGACTGCCCCTTACTAACCTTCATCTACCCGGGTTTTGATTGTGGCTCAGGTGTTGGGTTTATGCAAGGTTCCCCAAAAAACAGCTGAAGGGCCAACACCTGACGTTCAAAACCACCAAGAAAAGCATAAGCCCTCAACACGGCCCGATTTTTGAAACAAGACACATACAACCTCTGCCCAATAAACCCGACAGGTAAAGGCTTTGGTGGTGAAATATGAACCCAACCATTCCCCCGACACTCAATGCCAATACCTACCTTTTTTTCCGGGTATGACGTCAAGCGGTATTTACCATGGAAAACCGCTCGGTGTTACAACAACTACCCTGAAATATATTCATATATGAAACCTCAAAATGTCCAATTAAAGATGGGCTGTAGCAACCCAAAAATATGGTCGGCAAAAAATCATTCTTTTTTACGGGTAGTTCTTCCGGGTTCAGGAACCCAACCATTCATTGTTTTCGTGGTGGCAACTTCTTGGGGTCCCTGGGCACTCGGAAGGGTAACTGATTTTTTCCACGGGTTGATTCCTTGTCCATTATTTTCAATCATCGTTATTTTCAAAAACCTGCCGTTTTCCCTGGGTTTCTGGAGGTTTTCTGGAAAGAAGGATCCCTGGAAAAGAATGTGGAAGGTACCCTTTTCATCCGCATCGATCCGGCCTCAAAGATCTGGATGCGCACATCCTTAGTCGAGTCGAGTCGAGTTCAGAGACGTGCCGTGCAGCACTGGACACGGTTTCATGGCCACAAGTCTGCCGAGACCCGGAAGAACCAATCCCAGGAAGGATCAGGGAAATTCACCGAGTCCGGAATTTTGGGGCAGGCAACTCACCCCATGTTCAAGGCAGCGAAGTTTGAGGCTCGGTCCAGGTGTTTGTGGGAGGCCCTAGGTCACAAGGCTTGATTGAAACCCCAATCTGATGCTGATGTTCGAGTCGCCAAGTGGGTAAAGTGGGCGCTGGCGCCACCAAACAGATCACCCACTGAGGTGAACCCCACTTAAAGTGGGGTGCAAGGGACGCAAGATGACGCAAGCCACTGCCCAACTTGGCCGAGCGAGAACACCCAAGTGAGGATTGCGACTCCAGACCTCTGCGTCCAAAACAACTCCACTTCCTGAAGTTCCTTTCAGCCTGTCAGCTTTCTGGACCTGAGAGAACACAGCAACAACTGGAGAACTTCACAGCTTTTTGCAACCCAACAGTTTTGGGATTGGTTTGTTTTCCCCATGATAAAAGTTGGGGGGTTGAAATTCAAGGTCCACAGCATTTCACTTGGAACTTTGAGGGTCTAGCTTGTTCCTTTCTGGTTCCTACCCAGTCGCTTCGGAGGCCCGGATGGGCTTGAAAAGAAAAAGGGGGACCACCTCGAAAAAAGACCCGAAGCGAGAACCTTACACCCAAAGCATGCCGAGGTTGGGTGTTGTTTTCTCCTATGAGTTGTCTACTTGGCGCCTCAAACTGCCCTTACGGGAATTCACCAACCATAATTTTGGGGCTATGCAAACCAAAGCCAAAGCAACATTTTGGGGGTCCTCTGATTTTACCCCCTACTCCAAATACCCACTTGTTTAGGGTATTGTTTGAAAAACCTGGGTTTCCATGGTACATACCTCCTGTTTTGGTAGAGGGTCAACATCATACCCTAAAAAAAGGCCGGGTATTTGGAGTGGGGGTAAGACAAACCCACATCATTACTTGAGTCAAGAGCAGCCAGCCACGGAACACCTCCTCTTTGCCAAATATTGGGTGTCGGCCCAAAAACGTCAAGTTGCCAGCCGAACCTGCAACCAAACATGCGGTGTTGGGATGCATGTCTTTGAAGATCAAGTTGGCACCTGGTATAGGTTTCAGAAGTATGGATGCTGATATACCGCCCATACATGATCGCAAGGCAGTACGTACACTCAGATCCGCTGGGAAACTTCCTCTAAACCAGCCAAAAACAACTGAAAACCTCAGGAACCAGTCGATTCGCTGATTAAACCACCAAGATACCCCTTTTTGTTTAGCAGTATGCAACCTCCGTATACCTCCAAATCCTAGAACTGCAAATGCCAACTTGAGAAGACCCATCCTGAATTTTGGGGTGTGGAATCCCATTGCCCCATCTTGGGCATCGTTGGCGAGTAATTAACGCTGCAACCTTCTCGCCTCACTGCTTCTTCTGCATTTTTTCATACAATAATCCCAAAGCTGGGAATTGGAAATAAGAACTACCCTTCCTCCCACTAACATGGCGCTTGCGGGGAGGTACCTGGAAGATTCATTTCCTCTTGAAGGGACCGTCAGGTGCCATGTCAGTGGGAGGGAGGGTCAGAACAGAACTACCTGGATTGCCAGTTGCGATCGTTCTTTTCCATGCACTTTACCCCAAAAACCAATCGCAACTGTGACGGAAAAAAGCGACCGCAACTTGGCTATATCCCAAAGCTGGGAATTGGAAATACCTAGATAGCCAAGTTGCGATCGCTGTTCTCAGTCACTGTTGCGATCGCTTGTTGGATGGCTTTGAGTGCATATGGAACAAAAAAAGATCGCAACTGGCGATCCAGGTCTAAGAGCTGGATTCGAGTAAACCGCCTGGACCGCCCGTTGCCTCCGAATCGGTAGAAAACCGCTCGTCATACCCCCATAAGCTCCAAATACCCGGCCGTATTTTTCGGGTATGATGTTGACCCTCTACTAAAAAAGGGATCGGTGCTTACCATGGTTAAAATACACCCCAATAAAAAAAGTGGGTATTTGGAGCAGGGGGGATGATTTGGGTATGTGTCAACATAAGGATTTGACCCCCACATCGGGCAATCGCTTCAAGCAAGCCCAGCGGATCTCAGTTCCCACTAGACGAGTTCACCCTTCGCCGCGTTCCGTTCGGTCTGGTTTCCGGATCCCAAGTCACCATTGTCACCTTTCAAACAGCTCAAGAAACTCACTGATCAAAGGCTCCTGGCTTCGGCTTTCAATGGAAGACCCGACCCCTCCATTAGACACCCGGAGGGTTGGGGGTCTCAAAACCAGGTTGTTGGAAGGCCCCAAATCCATCGAATTGGAGCCTCTGGCTGGGAAGGAATCCGGCTTTGGCTGACAGGCGCCCAACCTAGCCACTCGAGCCACACCCCGAGCCGCACCCCCCAACTTCTCTGCCGGGCATCATCGATCTTTCGTGCGTTCTCCTGACCCGAGAATGCCATGTCCAGTGCTTCCAGAGCCACCATGCCCCGACCCGAAAGAACTTCCCACAAATCAGAGAAGGAATTCTCCAACCATATCTTTTCTGGGTTGCTAGAAATGTTCAGGGTTGGGGGTGCTGTATAGTTGGAAGAGCCTGGTGTTTCATGGGTAAATACCTCCTGGTTTTGTCAGGGGTTGACATCACGTACTGGTTTTGCATGGGATTGTATGGGTTGTGTGTGTGGTTGTTGTACGGTTGATTAAAGGTAATTTTACCAGGTTCTTGGTTGGACACCCGTACTTTTAGCAAGCAACGGGTTCAGAACCTGGGTTTGTTTGCACCCTGTATGTGTAAAGGTTCTTGGGGTAGAGAGTTCCCAAAAAATGCGAAACCTGGCAAGAATCCCTGATTAGCTACTATGGCAGAAGAACTGGGGGGGGGGGTTACAACCATGGACATTTCTGCGGATGCATATCTCCGTCCTATGAAGCCCCATCGTTAGTGGGGACACCCGTGCCGGGGTCGGCACTACATGGGCATTTAGCTGTCCCAGAGGCTCCTGGGGCTTTCAATGGAAGACCCCTCAACCCCTCCCCTTTGACAAGGATGAACATCATACCCCATCAAACCCTGAAAAAGTGGGTATTGGGTTTAAGGGACGTCAAACAGGTCGAACTGGACCGATCCTGTTGGTTGCCTAGTTTAGGTGCTTGTTTCCGCAAAAATAAGTTTGCTTTGCGGGCGGAGTGCCCCTTCAAGAGTGGTCGGAAATCCACTCAACCTGTTAGTCCTAAACTTCTTTTTATCAAGGGGTATTTGGAATGGGGGGTCTGTTGGTCGGTTGGTCAATTGGTGTACATGCAAAAAGCAGGCAAAAGCATCGAAAACCACGTGCCTGGCCAGAAACAGGGATCTTTTCATTATACACCTGAACATTGCAACTTGTAAATGGTGGTTTCCAACTTTATTTTGGTGTTGAAAAAGCCACATGTAACTCAAATGGATGGTTGCAAAATGGAGATCTTTTATATAAGGAGACCCTGAGAAAGAATCAATTCAACGGTGGGTTTCCGTGAGCCTCGTGGAAAACCCTATGGGAGACACACATCAAAAACCGATCGGAACGTAAAATGAGTCGCAATCAAAACCCGGTATTAAAATGGTCTACCCAGAACCATGCTTCAAGAATTCAGAAGGCGGATATCCGCAGCTATTTATGGCTGGGGTTGTCCCTTACTAACCTTCATCTACCCAGGTTTTGATTGTGGCTCACCTGGATCGCCAGTTGCGATCGCTTTTTCTTTTTCTTCCCCATGCACTTGACCATCCAAAAACCGATCGCACCAGTGGCTGAAAAGCGACCGCAACTTGGCTATCTAGGATCACTCTACGGGAATTTTGAGGGTTTCCACGGAGTCCTTTGATACGTCGCAAACTGTGGAGTTCCTTTTCCCTGCTTTTTTGGTCCTCCCAAGAGGTGAGCCCTTGCACATGGTGTCGTTGGCAAATCAAAAGCAAGCTGTTTGCAAAGGCCAAATTTCAGAACCCCCGGTGTTCGGCTCGTGCTAAGCTTGGCGGCTATGCGGAAAGAACAGAAGAGATCCTATTCTACTTGCCCTAAGCATCGTTCATGAACCCTCAAAAAGGCCCTCGAAATGAGGTCCCTTTAACCAACACCAATGGGATCGGTCCAGTTCGACCCGCAGGGTCTACCCTCTAGGGGCCGCAAACAGTTGTTGGGCTCAATGCCTCCTTCTTTAGTCAAGAATTGAGTCATAGTCAAAACCCGGTATAAAAATGGTCTACCCAGAACCAAGTAAGAAGGTGGTGCAGATGTCTATGCTTGGGATTGTCCCTCGATATCCTCCATCTACCCGGGTTTTGAGCAAGTGGCTCAGTTGACCATACCCTGGAAACGCTTGGGCCTTCTCCGAAAAAAAGGTGTTTACCATGGAAACCCCAAGTTTGTCAAAAACATAAACTAAAAAACAGGCCGGGTAGTTGGAGCTTACGGCTGGCCTCATTATTTTGCCATGATCAAAGTCACCCCCTAAGTGGTGGGTTTAAGGGAAACAACCACAGTTTCTGACTTTGATACGTCGAAATAATGTCCCAGTACGGGGGTACCCTGGCTATGTCCGCCAGTAGAGAGGTTAGAATAAGGGTACCCTCTTTTTTCGGTCGTCTATTTTAGTAGGGTTCGGAACCCTCCCAACCAAAAAAGAAACGGTCCTAAGGGCAGTGGGGGACCTGGACAACCGCCTGGGGCCTTCCTTGGGGCAGTGGATCCCGTTCCTTCAGGTACAGCGACAGCACCCCGTCGATGCCGCGGCCGCCGCCCACCGGCGCCGTGGCGTCGCCGATCCTCGCAGCGGCGCCCCTCTGCTATAGTCAGACTCCAAGAGCAATCGGTTTGTCAAGGGGGAGACACTACATACCTGAACCCTCAAAACTCCAACTTAAAAATGGGGTTGGCCCCCAAAATTATGGGGTGATATCCCATTTTTATGGGTAGTTTGAGGGTCCAGGTAACTCTATGGTACATGTTTCCAGGTTTGGGTTTCCCTGGACCCTCAAACCGAAAGGATTATGGGAGGGTTTCAGGGGAAACTATGCTCGGAGTTCTTACAAAAATTGGAGATGGCCAACCATACTCTCTTTGGGGCAAAA
>CAUJNA010001446.1:1953269-1993269 GCA_963377175.1 Effrenium voratum
TGTGTGTGTGTGTGTGTGTGTGTGTGTGTGTGTGTGTGTGTGTGTGTGTGTGTGTGTGTGTGGTGTGTGTGTGTGTGTGTGTGTGTGTGTGTGTGTGTGTGTGTGTGTGTGTGTGTGTGTGTGTGTGTGTGTGTGTGTGTGTGTGTGTGTGTGTGTGTGTGTGTGTGTGTGTGTGTGTGTGTGTGTGTGTGTGTGTGTGTGTGTGTGTGTGTGTGTGTGTGTGTGTGTGTGTGTGTGTGTGTGTGTGTGTGTGTGTGTGTGTGTGTGTGTGTGTGTGTGTGTGTGTGTGTGTGTGTGTGTGTTTTTTTGGAGCCTCATGAGGCAGTCCCTGAAATCCTGGAACCTCCAACTTCCCGTAATAAAGTGGAAGAAATCCATGAATTCCACAATTTTGGGTTGCTATATCCAATGTTTAAGGGTCTTGAGCAGGTATCCGTTTTGGACAAGGTTTCAAAGTAGGGAAGTCTCCAATGTTAGTATCCGTTTTGGGATTGGTGTTGCTATACAATTTTGGGAGTCCTGAGCAGGTATCCGTTTTGGACAAGGTTTTCAAAATAGGGAACCCATTGGTAGTTGAGATTGGTGGTGTGGGGCTCTGCCCAAATAAGCTCTGGGTTGTTTTGGGGCAACTTTCAGGGAGAGTTCAAAAGGAGGGTTCCATCAAATTCCGGAGCTGTTGGGAGCCGATACTAAGGGTACCTGGACCCAAAAAAAAGGAAAAATCGCCTCATAGTTTTGGGGCAACAACCCATTCCTACCTTGGAATTGTGTGGGTCTAGGTACCAGTTCCCTTCAAAATTCGTTATGGCCCCAAAGTTATGGGGTGGTTCCCCTGTTTTTTTGTTTTTTTTTTTTAAATGGGCAGTTGGGCCCAGACAGTTCTTTCAGGTCCAGGTTCGCAAGGTTCGATTTGCCGGCATCACTTTCCTCAGGCCTGGGTGACTTTGATGGTAAGATGAGGCCAGTCGAGGGGAAACCAACAAAAAAAAACATGAATCCGGGGCTCTTTTTTTTGACCGGTACACCAGACGTGTTTTTGTCTTCTCATGGATTCTACTCGACTGGTGAAGTGGCGGCTGGCAGCTTACTCCGGAAGGGCGGGGGGTTTTGGGGGGGGGAACGGAGCCTGGAAAGCCTGGAACCGGTAGACCAGGATACGTTACTGGGCTGTCCGTTTTCAGATCCCCAAGTCGACCACTTGCGGGCGAAATGGAAACCCAAGGTTGGTGCCAACGTTGGAAAACCCTAAAAATCTAGGGGTAGCTTCCATTTCCCCATTATTTCCAGGGATCCGTCTTTCTAGAAAACCACCAAAAACCCTGGGGGAAAGGCTGGTTTTTGAAAAGAACGATGGCTCTCAGAGGATGGCTGGGAGCCACCAAGTTGAGTTCCGGCCGGCCTGTCTGCACCGGCCTCCGCCTCTTCTCGCCATTGCTCTCCTCGCGTATTCGGCCAAGGTCACTCCAGTAAAAGTTGATCAACTCACCTCTGGGCTGCCCGTTTTCTGATCCCCGCGCAAAAGGTTTAACTTCTAGTGGGTTAAATGGAAACTACCACTAAAAGGCTAAAAAACTAAGGAACCGGATGGCTGGGAACCCGCAAGACCTAAGTTATGGGGCGCAGAGCCTTTATTCCCCCTACCTTAAGGTGGAGGGGGGTGGGGGGTCCGGGACCCAATTCCACTTATCTAGTCTTCCCTAGAAGAGGGAAAATGGAAGCATAAATGGAATTTCAGGGGTCACCCCCCTCCCCCAATTCCATTCTTAAGGGGGTGGGTGGGAATGACCCCTTTTTGTTGAGGTACCTGGACCCTGAAAATACTCCGATAAACATGCGTTCTGGCAACCCAAACTTATGGAACTGGCAAAATATCCGCTTTTCCAATTTCAAAGGGTCTCAGCATTAGGGGGGTGTTCCCTCCAAAAGTGGTCTGAATCCCCACTAAAAGGAATTGGACACCCCCCTATTAATCAACCAGGGGTTTATTAATCCGGGGTTACCATTACCCAAAATTACGGGTCATTCCTGTTTCTAGGGGTCAGAAGGTAGTTCTCTCGGTAGTTCTCTCGGGTGGGAAGAACTGTGCGCTCGTCTTTGCCTTCTGAAAAGGTTACGCCCCGGATGATAAGGTTACGTCCCTGAGTAGTGGGGGTTCGGACTGTAGGAGTCTCCACCCCCAGCCCCAAATTTGAATCTTCTTAAGGATTCTGAATCCGGGGTCAACATGGCTGTGGGTCAAAACCGTTTTGGGATCCCATTTTGGGCTAGGTGAATTCACCACCCATTTTAGAACCTATTTTAGTGGTTGGATTGGGATGTTCACTGGGGGTACGGGCTTTGGATTTTGACCCATGGCCACATTACTAAGCTCTGAACCCCTGGCTAACCATTTTTCCACGAGAAACCTCCCGACTGCGTCCTGCCAAGCTCGGCTGCGGGAGCTGGTCAGGGGCGGGGCGTTGCCGAAGATGTAGTCCTAGGCTCCCGCGAGTCAGGTGGCAGTTGATAACAGTTTTTGTTTAAACACAAATTGAAAACTGATTTTTGTTTGTTGCATGATGTTGAAAATTGAAAACCTTATATAGGTCAGTTTTGTACTAAGAAGGGTGAATTGGAAAATCTCAAAAACCTCTCCGAACATCTGATGTTGCCCGGGCTGCCCGTTTTCTGATCCCCTGCTAAAAGCTTAACTTTTAGTGGGTGAAATGGAAACCCAACCACTGAACACTAAAAGTCTAAAAAGCTAAGGAACCGGATGGCTGGGAGCCACCAAGTTACTTAGAACTATGGTTGGTGAAATCCCCTTTCGACTCCAAATACCCCCTGCCTTACTTAGAATTGCCGTGGATGGACGGAATCTTGCACCACTTTGAAACCACTTTGCCCAGCTCGGCTTAGGATAAATAAGAGGATTAACATCGTACCCTTACCCTGACAGGATGGAACCTGAACCCGAAAAAAATGCACCACCCAGAGGCTCCAATTCGATTGATCTAGGGCCTTCCAACAACCTGGTTTTGTGACCCCCAACCACCGGTTAGCAGGGTGTCTCATGGAGGGGTCGGGTCTTCCATTGAAAGCCGAAGCCGATCGCAGCCTCTGGGCAACGAGAATGGTGGGTTGCAAGAACCCTGGCTTATAAAGTACCAATCTTGAGGCTCGGTCTATGTGAAAGGATGAAAATGGCGCCTGCTTTCAGTTCCCTTTGGGACTATCCCATACTAACCTTCTACCAGGGTTTTGAGGACGTGGCTCAGGCTGCCAAAACCCACAGTCCCAGAGTCCCATGCATTGAAAACTCCTAAAATATGGGATCGGGTTCCGAAATCTGATGCTTGCAGAGTTTTGAAGGCCTTTCAGGTACATCCTAAATAATACGCCGGTATCCTTCGTGTTTCTTCCTTGGCCGTCGTGAACGATGGCACAGTTCCAACCCATTTGAGTCGCAATCAAAACCTGGCACAAAAATGGTCGACCCAGAACCATGTAAAGAATTAAGAAGGCGGCTGCAATTATTTCTGGTTGGGATCGTCCCTTACTAACCTTCATCTACCCGGGTTTTGATTGTGGCTCATTTGGGTTTGGCCTCTTCGAGTCAAGGCGCGGGCGGGCCCCGCAAGCAGAGACACAAAAGTCTCCCGCCGTGGTCGAACTCTCAAAACCTCCCAAGTGGCTTGCCAAATTTGGCTCCCTCCAGCGGAATCTGCACTTACACTTTTTTCTGTCGTCTATTTTAGTAGGGGAAACCTCCCCCGGAAAAGAGGAGAGAAGGGCGCTACTGGGGGACCTGGACAAGGAAACCAACAGAGCAGAAATCGCAAGTCTTGTGGCCTACTTTGACACCTGCGGACAGCCTTTAGCTTCGCTTCGAATCCACCTCGGCCCGTCTTGAGGGTACCTGGATGCTACAACTGCTCATGAAAGAGGACACATCAACAACCATGCCATAACCCATGAGTATGGAATTTTTGGGCTTCAGGTAGTGTTTGCGTCTGGGAACCTCAACCAAAGGCGAACAAGTTGAGTGGTTCAGAGATCTGTCAGGGAACCAAAAGATCTACCTAGAGTCTCCATGACCATTAAGAAATGGGGTCATTGCCCAAAATTAAGGGGTCATGACCCCTTTTTCTAGGGGTCATTGAGACTCCAGGTACCCACAAAAACGGGAGTTGACCTCCCGGAAGCTTTTTCTTGACGTCTGGGGCCCCCGGGCCGCCATGGCGTGCTTGAACTGGCCCTGGAACGCCTTGGCCTGAGGCGAATGGAATTGGCGCATGGGAGCCGATTTTTTTGACGCGAAGACGTGGCCCTGCGGCGAAAAAAGGAGCTTAACACAAGAACATGTCCTCCATAGGTGTCCGTTTAGGGGAAATAGGTCCTGCATAGGTGTCCGTTTTGGTTGGAAGTAGATGGATATCCCTGGTAGATGAGAAAAAAACCACCAGGTAACCAGGAATCGCCATCGATTTGTTCTGGCAAAACAACCAAAAAGGACACCTATGGTGTCCACCTGCACCCGGAAACTATCCACTGGAAAAAACGTTGGAATTCACCAAGTCCATCATATTGAGTTGCTAAAATTCCACTTTTTTTACGCGAAAACCATTCTTTTCAAGGGTATTATTTTTAGATTTTGGTATGTCCAGTGATTTCCCCTAGCCAGGCGACAAATGAAAGTATGGTCATTTGGCTGTGGGTCAAAAATAGGTTCCCAAAATGGAACCCTGATAAATGGAACCAAGGACTAAAACCTGCGGTCCCCTTGTGGCTTAATTTGACCGGTGCCAACGGCAGTTCATCCCAAGGACCAAAGTGAAAGTGCGACGCCGTGGCCAGGCAAACGCGTCCAGACGCCCGTCCACCGGCATGGGCAGAAGCTAATCGCTTGGTTGACGATGGAAGGGGAGCAAAAAAGACTAAATTTGCGCAGTTCAGTGGTTGGATTTCAACCACTAAAACACAATAAGCAACAATTTGCAACATGTTTCCCAACAACCATGAAGACTAGGCTGTCGATCCCAACTTCTTTCGTCTGCCTGGACCCTCGAACTACCCATAAGAAATGGGAGCTCGCCCCAGAAGTTTGAGCTATCACGCCAGAAGTTTCAAGGTTCATCCTGCACGGTGGTTAGGAGCCGCTACAGAGACTCTAAACATCACGAAGCCTTCGATTGGAAGGGCCATAGACGCCACAAGATGGCCGGGAGCTGCATTGGGCTCGGTCTTTGAGTAACTCCACTCCCTTGATGAGATGTGGCCTGAAATTGTCCCGACCCAACGAGTTTCAAAGCCTAGCGGTTCAGCGAGTGAGACCTGGATCCTCCAGTAGAGAGGTTAGAATAAGGGTACCGTCTTTTTCTGTAGTCTGTTTTAGTAGGGTTTGGAACCCTCCCCCAAAAAAGAAACGGTTAAAGGGGCACCTAGCTGAGGGCCCTAGAAGTTACAATTTTGAGGGCACAACCAAGCCGCAGCCAGGAGACGAGGGAAACATGTGAATCGACATGTCCCCCCTTTCGGCGCTCCAGATTGGAAGGTCAGGGCTCCACTCCTTTTTTTCCGCAAGGTGGGTTTGCTTGGTTAAACATAGATGGTTCAAAAACCCTGGGGAAAACCGGCTGTTTTTGAGAAGCTGCTGTTTTTTTTCCCATGCACTCCAAGCCCCAAAAACCGATCGCAACAGAGACTGAAAAAAGTGACCGCAACTTGGCTATCTAGGCACTCCTTTTTTTTTGCAAGGAGGCTTTAAAGATCATCCTGGCCAAATCAAAAGCGAGTCTCCTTTTGGGGAACATAGGGAGGCAAAAGGAAGACTTGGCGCGTCTCGGCTTGGGACGATGTTTCAGCCCAACCCGAAGACCTTGAGGCCTTGAGAAGGTCAAAGGATGTACCTGGCCCCTCAGAGTTCGCTGAATATTTGGGAAATTGCAACCCCCAAGTATGGGAATTGGTGAGGGTGAAAACTGCCCTGGGATACGCCACACGGCCGAAAAGATCATAAGGCAAGAAAGGACACATTGTTGAGGTCTTTGCAGAGAAGAAAAGGACAGCATGTTGAGGAATCTGCAATCGACGACCTGGACCCTCAAATTCCCACATTATGGTTGGTCTAGGTCCTCCAGTAGAGAGGTTAGAATAAGGGTACCCTTTTTTTCTGTAGTCTATTAGGGGAACCCTCCCCCCAAAAGAAACGGTAAAAGGGCAATACTGGGGGACCTAGTGGTGACTTCCAGCTTTTTTTATGGGTGGTTCTTTCGAGTGCAGGTTGAGCATTCTTGGGTCTGCTCTTCAAACATCCTGCGCACCTGGGGTCAGCTCTGAACAATCTGTTCTAGAAAACGGGTCTGGAGGTGGCGAATCTGTGCATCCGCCCCTCTAGGACACTGTGGATGGACGAAATCCTGCACCACCCAACAAAGCTTGGGATGATGATTCCCCTGTAAAAAAACCAACAAATCATTGTGTCAACCATTGTTTCAAAGTGGTGCGAACGGATTCCGTCCATCCACAGTATTTAAAAAAGCACTAAAAGAGAGAGAAAAAAGAAGAAGAGAAAACAAGCCGGCGAAATCAAAACACAAAGCGCTTATCCAAACCGTTTTCTAGATCTGTACACGTGGGTGCTTTCTGGGTCCCTATTCAGGACATATCCCACGAAAAGAAACTGGACACCCCCAATAATCAACAATCCTGGTTGCATAATTGGTTGGTAGCTGGGGTTGCTTGGCTTATAAAGCCATAGTTGTGACCCACTACCTGCCACTTATTTCTGGGCTGCCCTCAGATCTCCTGAAAAAATGTCGATAACTATGATAACTTTTCGGTCAAAAACAACTTCACCAAACCCACTGAAACACCGGGCAAAAGCCAAGTCGAAGCCGTTGGAGCCACCCGGCCCCCCGCCTGCGGCTCGGCGCAGAGCTCGTCCGCGGAGGCCCCCTGCTCTTTCTTCGCAAGGCACTGCTCCTCGCTTCAAAGCGCCTTTCTTTTTTTGTGCCATCGCCAGTTGCGATCGCTTCTGCGATCGGTTTTGGGGGTAAAGTGGATGGACAAAAACGATCGCAACTGGCGATCCAGGTAGGTCTTTTTTCGAGGGCTCAGGGAGTTGGGAGCGTTTGAGTAGCCGCATAAGTTTATAGGGCTATAATCCACCTGGATCGCCAGTGGCGTTTTCGCTTTTGCTCTTTTCCATGCACTCAAACCCCCCCGAAAAGAAAACCGATCGTGTTACAGTGACTGACAAAAGCGACCGCAACTTGGCCCCGGAAAAAGAAAGAAAGAAATCAAAAAACAAAACCACGATGGCGCGATCTAGGAAAGGAAGACCTTAAGGTGACCTTAAGGGGGCCTTAAAGGAGAGGGCCTTGAAGTGGGCCCCGACCTAGGGGGGGCTTGAGGCTGGGGACCCCTTCTCCGCCCCTTCCAGGGATCCGGATCTTTCTAGAAAACCTCGAAAAACCCAGGGGACACGGATCCGGTTCTTGAAAAGAACGATCCCAGATAGCCAAGTTTGCGTCAGTTTCTTTCAGTCACTGTTGCGATCGGTTTTGGGGTTTTGAGTGCATGGAACAAAAAACAGCAACTGGCGATCCAGGTGGTCGGAATGCTTGGATGTGTTCAAGCTGCCTACGTCAGCCTGGATCGCCAGTTGCGATCGCTTTTTGTCCATCCACTTTACCCGAAAAAAACAAAACAGCAACAGTCAACAGTGACTGAAAAACACAGCAACTTGGCGATCTAGGAGGTAAGTAAGTTGATATTACCACGCCGCTTTTAATTCCAAGCAACCAACCAGATACCAACCAGCTACCTTCGGGTACAATTAGGTTATAACCTACCTGACGAGTGAACATGGCGCGGCAAGGTGCTGAAAACGACTTGGCGACGAAAACGCATGGGGATTTGGACTGCCCCCGACACGGGCCGCTTGGGCTGCATGCCTGAAGGGACAAACCGAGGGGCCCGGGAGCTGCGTGAGCAATGCCCAGCATCTGTTGAGGCCCCGTGTGCCTTTCATGACTGCTTTGGGATCCTAGCTGCTTGGCTTTGATTGGACCCTCCTGGATAGCCAAGTTGCGGTTTGTGTTCAGTCACTGTTGCGATCGGTTTTTGGGGTAAAGTGGATGGACAAAAAACGAAATCGCAAAAGGCGATCCAGGCTCCGTTAAAGCAATGGTTGGGTTCTTTGAAGCCATCGCCATTGTTCACCCTGGATTCTCATCATCCAAATCGGGTCCCCTTGCTGGCCATTCATTTTTTTCACGGCGGAACGGAACCCCAGCTGCGCTGTCCGTTTTTTGAGATCCCCTGCCCAAAGTCGACAACTACCTGGATCGCCAGTGGCGATGGCTCCTTTTCCATGCACTCAAAACCCCAAGAACCGATCGCAACAGTGACTGAAAAAAGCGATCGCAACTTGGCAAAAGTTAAGCTGAACCGAATGGCTCCCCAGGCCACTAAGCTAGGCTAGGTCCTGCAGTAGAGAGGTTAGAATAAGTTGGTACCAACTCTATTCTGTCGTCTAGTAGGGTTCGGAACCCTCCCAACCAAAAAAAAGGAACGGGTGAGAAGGTTGGCACGTCGCGCCTAGCTGCTGGGGGAGCCAGTAGTTGACACTTCCAGACCTGGTTGCCGGGCCGGTCCTTCTCTTGCGGAGACTCGTAGCCATAGAGGGAGTCCGCCGGGTGGCTGTAGACACCCCAGAAGGGTCCGAACCTATTCGGCCGTGCCCCGATTCGGACATCCGAGCTCTCCTCGAAAGGGTACCTGGACCCTTTTGATACTCAATGAAAACGGGAATTCACAGGTTTTTGGGGCTAGAACCCGTGTTTGAGGGAATTGGACCCTCCAAAAACCCATACAAACTGGAGTTCACCATATAATTGTTAGGGCTAGACGGCATTTTTAAGGTTTAGAATTTGGAGGGTTTTGGCATGTGTTGTTTGAGTGTACCCTTTTCACCTTGATTTGAGGAACTAAAAGCAAAACCACGGTTTTGGGGTTCCCCGATTTCTGACACATACCCGAAAGGGCCATTCAAAGGAAGTCCCTAAATCACATCCCTCCCAACCAACATGGGAGTGCTAGCACGGTTTATAACTACCAAGACAAGAAACAGGATGGGGTGGAACAATTTCAATATCAGAAACCATGCTCCACAGCAAGCAAATTGCAAACGATGCTTACACTGGCTTACACTTTGTTCTTCTTCTTCTTCTTCTTCTTCTTTTTTTCCGGATGCATGGCTATCCGGGGCCACCGCACCAACCAAAAGCGTCAAACAGGACCCTCCATAGAGGCCTTCTAGGTCCTCCAGTAGAGAGGTTAGAATAAGGGTACCAACTTTATTCTGTAGTCAATCTTAGTAGAGGAACCCTCCCCAAAAAAAGAAACGGTAAAAGGGCATTGTTCTGGTGTGTGTGTGTGTGTGTGTGTGTGTCCGCTGCCAAGTTCTGCTCGTTGTCCAGGAGAAAGCTGGGCAGATCATGCCAAATCAAGGCTTCCGCTGATTTCAGTCGCTTCCGCTCAAAATCTGAAATGAGTGCCCCCTAAAGAGTGACCAAATGGAAGACCTAAAAATGTCAGGGTAACCCAAAAAATCCCTTGAAGGGGCTGGCTTATGTGCCATGGTCGAAACTCGTTATATGGCGTCATAGGTGTACCCCTTTTTAGGGGACCCACACTGGTGTTTTTTCCTGTTGACTTTCCTTTAAAAGCAGATAACACAAACAGATGGCCAATGGTCTTGGCTCCCTTCACGGGAAGCATTGCACATCTTTAGGATCTTTACTTCCAGACGACCATCTCCGGCAAAACCCCAAGCTGTCGTTTGACCATGCCACATCTGATTAAAAGGGGTCTTGCAGACAATACAAAGCCAACTTGGAGGGCCCATCCAATCGATCGGACTCAAGGAAACAGAGGTCTTGCTTTTGGGGGTTGAGCCCAAGAGCGGCGCATAGAGGCACTGCATTGGATCTTAAGTCTCCATCTTCTCCATCTAGGTCCTCCAGTGGAGAGGTTAGAAGAAAAGTACCTTTTTTTTCTGCAGTCTATTTTTTGGTAGGGGACCCCTCCCCAAAAAAAAGAAAGGGTAAAAGGGCGCCAATTGCTGGGCAACCTAGCCATGGCTTCTCCTCCAAACCCAAACCCGGCCGCACCGGCCGCTCCGAGCGCTTGCTCCGATGGCCGAGGCGCAGTCGGCACTCCTTGGTGCTGATGGAATTGGCGCTGCACATCGAGTACCTCGGCTCGGCGCTCCGTTTGGCGCTCGCTCTGGGCCCGGCTCTTCGACGTCGGACGCTGGCAAGAAAGACGCTGACCCCGGATCAATAAACCCCTGTTGATTAATATGGGGGGTGTGTCCCTGGCTTTCGTGGAGAGTTATCACTTTTGGAGAGTGGAACACCCCCATATTAATAAACAGAAATAACACGTGAGCTGGTTTTGCCACTGCACATAGTATGCCTGGATCGCCAGTTGCGATGTTGTTCTTCCATCCACTTTACCCCTAAACCGATCGCAACAGTGACTGAAAAAAAACAGCAACTTGGCTATCCAGGTGCCTCTAAATCCAAGTCATGGGACAACACCCCTCGCGGTTTTCAGCCCTTTGAGTTCCCATGCCGGTTGCGAAAATCCAGAGCCATTGTGGTTTGGATTGGTGATTTGGGGTTGCTTTGGACCCAGAAAAACGTGAGCAGGTTTTGCCACTGTACATTGCATGCTTTTCCAGGCAGGCTCACGAAAATGCAGGGCTCATGTGAATGCCTTCTTGGGAACCTTCCACTGGCTCCGTCCGGGTTGAAAGGCTTCTGCAGGCTTGCTGGAAAAGAGGCCGAAGGGGCGAGAATGGTTGCGCCCAAGAAACCCTGCAAATGATTCGATGCCCCCGACGTAAATATCACCAAACCATGGTTTCAACCACGGTTTCAAAGTGGTGCGAACGGATTTCGTCCAACAGTTCCACAGACCAGCCATAGAGGTCAATGGAAACCTTTGCTAGGTCCTCCAGACTTGAGAGGCTAGAATAAGTTGGTACCAACTTTTTGCTGTAGGCTATTTTAGTACCTGCATCTCTTGAAAGTTAATAATTCCCACTCCAAAAAGAAAAAAGTACTTTCTTCCATGCTGGAGTGATAATTTTCACTCCGTGTTAAAATGCCCGTTCGGGTAGTTCCGACTGCTTAGGCATCCGTTCGGACCCGTTCGGAACCCGTTCGAAACCCGTTCGAAACCCGTTCGAACCCGTTCGAACCCGTTCGGACCCGTTCGGACCCGTTCGGACCCGTTCGGAGGTACGTAAAAAATACGCCAACATTACGCAATAAGCCTTTGATAATTTATGTGCAGTGCTGATTTATGAACACTTCGCTGGTAGTGAAAATATCCGTTCGAGAGTAGAAATACCCGTTCGAAAGTGGAAATACCCGTGTCCTCAGGCCAAAAAGTACTTTTTCAATTTTGGAGTAGGAATTCTTAACTTCCAGGAGATCCAGGTAGGCTCCCAACCAAAAAAGAAACGGCAAAAGGGCACCAATTGCTGGGGGACCTAGTTTGGGGTAAGGCGCATGAAGTCCTTGATCTCCATCTTGTCCTCAGTGCCAAAGTGGATGAAAAAAAGCGATCACAACTGGCGATCCAGGTTGCCACTTTTGGCGGTCCCCAAAATGGAGATTGAGGGACCCCAGAACCATCCAATATGTTTGTGCGGGTTCTAAAAAAAACAAACAGGATGGTAACTACTGTGGGAAAACCAGGTTGTTCAACTACCTGGACCCGAAAGAGATTTACACATGAAAATGGGAACCATGTGTTTGATGCGATATCCAATTGTATAAGCCTGGATAGCCAAGTTGCGATCGCTTTTTTCAGTCACTGTTGCTGGTTTTGGGGGTTTTGAGTGCATGGAAAAAAGCGAAAACGCAACTGGCGATCCAGGAGGGTCTTGTTGGGGGGGTCCCGGTAGCCTCGGTTCGAGGGACCTCAAAGTCTTTATAAGTCGCGACCGAATCTGAGTTAGGTATCTTGAGTTACGTGGCCAACGCCTGGGTGAGAAAACCCACGAGTGATTGGATTAACCTCGGCTCATAAGTGGATTTCAACCTACCTAGATACCCAAGTTGCAGCTTTTTCAGTCACTGTTGCTGGTTTTTGGGGCAAAGTGCATGGAAAAAAAACCATCGCCAGTGGCGATCCAGGTAGGTTCCCAACAACTTGCTAACTTGGCCGAACATCAAAGTAGGCAACACTCAACCTACTCCGAAGCCTGGATTCTGGGTTTTGTCCGAGAGCCGCAAAAGGCTGCCCCAAAAGGGCATGGACAATTCACGCTCCAATTCGATTGTTGGGGCCCTCAAATGGGTTCCTGGACCCTCAAAACTCCAACTGAAAAATGGGTTGTTGCAACCCAAATTTATGGGGTGCTATCTTTGAATGGGTAGTTTGAGGGTCCAGGTTGTTGCCCAGGGTTCCTTGAGGAATTGGATCTCCAGTGTCCTTCTGACCCATCCAAAATGGGGCCACAACTACAACCCTGAAAATCATGTTCAATGGGTCAAAAAGACTCCAGGTATTTGCACATGTGGTTTCCCTTCAAACCCAAAACCAACAGGGAAGTTCGCCCCATAATTTTGTGGCCAGAACCCATCTTTCAGGGAAGTTTGAGGGTTCCTCCAGATGTGTTTTTTTTGTTTCAAGTGCTACGTAATCCTTAAGCCAATGGCGTCCGTTTTTTGGAGGGTACCCGCCAAAACGGATTTCAGGTTTCCTCTGGATTTCCCTCCACCTCAAAAACAAAACGAGCTAGCCTGGTATGGCAACCAACTCCGGTTCTTGCACCCCCTAAACAGATGAAGAGAAAAGCCACACAAACTTGATCCAAGCATCGCGAAGAAGGGGCACCATTCACCTCTAAACCAACAATGCCAGCCAGATTCATTTCAGCCAATGTAACTCTACAACTCTTGGTATGGGCCAATGCAGCACACATATGATTTTGCAGCCCCCGGCTTAAACAAATGAAGATAACCAAAAACCGAACGAAACAACTTCATCCAAGCACAGTGTAGCAATGGGTACCTTTGCCTCATAAAGAAGGACAACCAAAAACAAGGCAGCCATATTCATTGCAATAAAATTGCCGCCCCTACCAAAACTGAAGAGAACAAACAACTAAAACCAAAAAACTGACCAAGAGCAGTGAACCGAAAACAGCAAGGCAGCTTTTGCTTGTTGCAGCCCTACCAAAAAAAAGGAGAACCAAAAACTAAAAAAACAATACCAAGACTCAGATGCCCAGTGGCCATGGGAAAAACCAGGCATCCTTTCTTTGTTGGTTAAGTTGAAAGGAATCGGAACCCTTCCCCCAAAAAAGTTGAAACAGGGAGCAACCCACTGGGCAACAGAGAGTAACAGTGGCCACATAGGTGTCCTTTTAGGGGAAATAGATGGCCCTGGTAAATGATTGAGCAAAACAACCAAAAAGGACACCCATGGTTTCCAAAACATGCCCTTAAAAACCGAGCGTATTTGCAGATGACGTCCCCAGGTGTACCCAGTGACTCAAAAAAGTGACGTTTTAAGGGCAGGTCTTTCGGGTCCAAATGCCTGGCCACTCAAAATGCCAACCATTGCCAACCCAAACATGGATGCCAACCTACCATGCCAACCCGAGAGTAGTGATGACCAGATGAAGCCATGGGCTACTGCGCGCCGCGGCTCCGACTGGAGGCAGTTCTCAGTGACGCCGTCCGTCACCGGCGGCTCCGTCTCCACCCGGTTCTTGCCGCACCCGAAGTACCGCACCACGCGGTTCCTGAAACGCGGGGGGGGGAGGTTTGTGGGGGGTGGGAGGGGTTTGGGGGGGGGGGGGGCTGGGAGGTTTGTGGGAAAATTCGGAGGAGGGGGCTGGGAGGTTTGTTGCGGGGGGGGGGGAGTTGGTTCAAGGTACAGTCAATTAGAGGGATGGATTGGATTGGGGGGTTTGGGGGCCCTGGGCGGGGGTTGAGGGTTTTTGCCCCTGTATGTCGTCCCCAAACCAACCGACCAAGGAAATGATCAGCATCCAGTTGCATCTCAGCTACATCCAGCAAACTGTTGGGTTGAAAGATGTACCTGGACCCTCAAATACCCCCAACAGGGATCCTTACATTGTACGCCTGAACATAGCCATGTTTCGAATGGTTGCAAAATGGAGATCTTTTAAGGAGCCCTGCTCAAACAAGTTGGATTTCACTCGCCATCAGGCAACGTAGTCCCATGTTCTCTGGTGTGTTGAGGCTCCGGGTAGAAAGAGAATCAATAAATCAAACGCCTGAATCGCGTTGGGTTTTTGTAAGCCAAAGGGATCCTGCCCGAAGCATCAAATTTCGGACCCTCCATTGAAGGGGTCGTAAGGGTGCTGATTGACTTTGTACCCTCAAAATGGGTTGTTTTTGAGGGCCCTGGAGGGGTGGGGGGTCTCCATTGCAGGGCAAAATCAGGGGAGTGCATTGGAGGTTCCTCTCGGGGATGTTTGGCATGCGTAGCCAAAACTCTCCAACGCATCCCGCGTGGGTTGATTCAACCCCCAGTAAAAGAATGGCCCGAATTGGGACCCAATTTGGACAGGGATCCTTAAATTATACACCTAAACATTGCAACTTATACACATGGTGGTTTCCCTTTATTTTGGTGTTGAAAAGCCACATGTTTCAAATGGATGGTTGCAACATGTGTATCTTTTAAGGTGCCCAATTTGGATGATCAATGACAATCCTGAAAAGTAAAAACATTTCGGGAAAACAAAAGAGAATCCAGTAGTGATAGATTCCCTTTAAAACCAACCAGAGGACAATACTCTTAAGCAAGTGGAAGAACATGGGTTGTTGGAACGGGGGGATCCTTGAAGGCCATTTGAGTCATAATCACAACCCGGTACTAAACTAGTCCACGCCGAACAATCTAAAGAATGAAGAAGGCGGCTGCAACCATTTATGGTTGGGACTATCCCTTACTACCCTTCATCTTCTCGGGTTTGATTGTGGCTCATTCATTCCCCTTTTAAAGGGCTCCCCTGTCAGGTTCCGTGTTAATTGGCGGGAGGGCAATATATTCATGATTAGAGTTAGGCATAGTTATAGAATGTATATTTTATTGTTTGCTTCAATTTGAGTCACTGGTAAAGTGTAAAATGGATCCTAAGTCAACCCCAGTATTCTCCTCTTCTTCTTTTTTTTTTTGGGGGGGGGCGGATCCCCTAAAAAAAGACGAGCCACCCTTAACTGGACTTCCAACACCGCCTTCACCCCGCGACACAAATCCCCAAATCAATTCCAGGCCTGTCCCGGCCATACTTCCCCGGCATCTCCTCGTCGGGCCGCGCGCAGGCCCTGGAAAAAAACAAACTTCAAAGGAAGGCGACAGCGGCCGAAAGTGGGTCGCAAAGCTTTGGACCTCCCACTGACTCTCCAGGGAAAGAGGGCTAGGGTTCAAGGAACCCAGAGGGGATTTGTGGGAACACATGTCAACTTGGCAGAGACCAGATATTCTAGGGCTTGATTCCTGGCCCATTCTTTTTGAGACCATCCTTCTTTCCTTACAAAACCGGATCCGTTGTCCCAGCTCTTTGGGTGTTTTTTTTTTTGTAGAAAGATCGATCCCTTTTGTTGGGATGCTTCCATTCGCTTCAGACCCCTGGCAAAAAAAAAGGGCAAACATATCCAGTAGTGATAGATTCCAACTCTAAAACCAACAGGGGAAAATCCAAATGTTCTTAAGCAAGTGGAAGCATTGATTTAGGTCTTCGACCCCTTTCGATTCATCTTTTCAACCCACCCAACAAGGGCACCGGCACCGGTTACCGAAGTATCAGAAAGGATCCTCCATTGAAGAGCAAGGTTTTTGGACCTCCTTTCAAGTTGGTATTCTTGAAGGCGTCTTCAAACACATTGATCTGAAACCTCATCCCCCTGGACCCTCACACGACCCACACAACAGTTGAAATTCACCAACCCTTTTCTCACTTGCCCAAAAGACCTGGAAATAAAAGGTTAACCTTTTGGAGCCGTGACTAAAAATGGACCAAAACTGGAAAATCAAAAGGTTAAAAGGTCGGCTTTGGGCAACTGAGTTTTTGTTGGGATTGGGACTTGGGCCAGGCAGCCGGCACAAGTTGAAGGAAATCCGTTGGACGGCATCTGCGCATCTGCTCGGGTGATTCGGATGCATGACTTTTGTCCAGCCCTTGGACAGCATTGACGTGGGGATTCAAACCCACCAACCCCTTTTGAGGTATGAACATTCATAGCCGGTTGGGTCATGCACAGAATGAGAAGGGCGGCCGCACTTCATTCTGTCTGGCCGCAAAAATAATCCGCCGGGTTTTGATTGCTCATTCCTTCTCTCGCCCCATCCTTCCAGAGACCCTATCCTGCAAAGGACTGTGCCTTTTCTTGCTGGCACCCCTGTTTTGGTTTTAAAGAACGGGACACCAAAAGGGAAATCCGAAGCCTTCCATTTTCTGTGGGCTGGGGTGTGGTCCAGGTAGAAGCTCCACAAAGCCACCGGGATTCGAAGGACGCGCTCGCCGAAATATGCCGAAGCCAAAGGCGCATCACCGCGCTGGGGAACTGGTCCTCGGGGTAGGTCGTGCGGGCTGACAGACCCTTGCACTGCTTCCACTCGTCCTGATCGCCAGAGAAAAAAACAAAAACAGCGCGACACAAATGCTGGGTAGACCCTCATACTATCCGGAGAAAAGAAAGGAATTCACCCACCACAAGGGGTTGGGTTGCTCGAGAAAAAACAGCACGACGCAGATGCCCAGACCGTCAGACGGCCCATAAAAACAGGGAATTCACCCACCAAAAGGGGTGGGTTGCCATAGCAGAGGTTTAGGGGATTTTGGAGGGGTTGAGGTGTTTTATATATGGGTGCGTCTTTTTTTGGCGGACACCCCCAAAATGGCTGGGGCTTTCCTTTTGGTTTCCCTGTTAAAGGCAAAAAGAGTATCGATGTTCTCTCCAGGTCTTTGAACAAATGTTGGCCCATTTCCCTCAAAATACCAACCCGCACCCGCAAACTACCCATAAAAAAGGGGGAATTCACCCCAACCCCAATACGGGAATCGTGAGGGTTCAGGGACCTTCGAAAAGAAGAAGAAAAACAACTTCCGATTGCAACGCAACATGGTGGTTAGTGACATATCCTAGGTCCTCCAGTAGAGAGGTTAGAATAAGTTGGCGCCCTCTTGTCTGTAGTCTATTTTTGTAGGGGCTTGCCCTCCCCAAAAAGAAGCGGGAAAAGTTGGCACCTCCCAAAGGGGCGAGAAGGGCATGTAGCCGGGCAAGGCAAGTCTTAGGGTCGCGTCTTCGGGTCCCCGCCTCCTATTGTTCGGGTCGCTTGAGATGGAAATAGACAACAACTTGCAGTCTCCAAGCCACCCACATCCTCCTCAACCCTCAAAACTCCAACTTAAAACTGGGTTAAATTGCAACCCCAAGTTATGGAATGGACCTGGACCCACTTCTTTCAGGGTACCTGAACACGAAAGAACTACCCAAAAAGAAGGGAAAATCCACCAATTCCATAATTGGGTTGCTATAACCCATTTTTAAGCTGGATTTTTGAGGGTTTAGGTATGATGTCAACCCTTTACTGAAAAAGGGATTGGTATTTGAACCGCTCGATTTTCCTCAAAAATACCCTTGGACCCTTCATTGGAGAGAGGTCGATTAGTAGGTAGGAGGTATATGGGATATTTGCCTTCATTTCATACCCTTCCAACAACGGCTATTTGGAGCTGACGGGGCTAGCGGGCAGCTCTTTCGGGTCCACCTGGACCCTCAAACTGCCCGCACAAAAAAGTGGACACCAATTCCCTCATTTGGGGTTGCAATTTCACCAATTTTTCAAGTTGGATTTTTGAGGGTTTAGGCATGTAATTACTATCGACCCTCCGGCCCCCAAGGTCGACCAGAAACGGAGTTCCTGGTGCTGGGAGGTGAGGAAGGAGTTCCGATCCTGGCCCTCCGGAACGTTCACCTAGCTCGGCTTGGCGGATGGAGCGGCGAGGCGGAGCCTTCCAAGCCAATGCACCATACCCTAGGGTTCAACTTGCCCCCCTTCAAAAGAAAGGCCCAAAAGAATCCAATTTGGAGGATGACAATCCTTATATAGGTAAACAGTGGTGGTGACATATGAGCACCCATTGTTTTTAATGGTGGTTTGAACCCCAGGGAACATATTCTGAATTTTACCTGACCTAAGGGTCCTGATTGATTTTGGGCACTCAAAATGGGCTATTCTCAAGGCTCTGGAGGGTCCAGGGGGCTGCATTGGAGGGGTCGTGACCCTTAGATTGGACCTTCAAACTGCCCCAAAAACGGAATTCACCCCATGATTTTGGGGGCTATAACGCGTGCCTGAGGGAATGTTGATCCTGAAGTATAACATACTCTTAGAGAAGACTCCCAGGAGCGGAAACAGCTCCATGTCCCGTGGTCTTGCGGGTCAGAGGGTGGGAGTTGCCCCTGGTCCACAGGTTTTGGAGATCCCAACAGCTTGACTTATCAGGAAGGTGTGGGAGGCCGCACCACCCCATGTTCAGCTTGGTTTTTTCAGCCCATGTCGTAGTGCAGAAAAGGTATTGACACATACCTAGATAGCCATAGCCAAGTTGCGATCGCTTTTTTCAGTCACTGTTGCTGGTTTTTGGGGTAAAGTGCATGAACAAAAAAAAGCAACTGGCGATCCAGGTAGGTGTCCTTTCAGGGGAAATAGATGCATATCCCTGGTAGATGATGAAAAAACACCAGGGTGTACCAGGAATCGCCATTGATTTTTCGAGCAAAACAACCCAAAAAGGACACCTATGATTGAAGTGGGGATTCAAACCCACCAACCCCTTTTGAGGTATGAACATTCATAGCCGGGATCATAATCACACCGCTACCAAAAATGCCTACCCCCCACTCCAAATACCCGCTTTTTTCAGGGTATGATGTCCACCCTCTACCAGAAAAGGGATCGGTATTTGCCATGGAAATCCAGGTTCTCCAAAAAATACCAACTGAACAAAGGCCGGGTATTTGGAGCTTGCGGGGGTACCCTATTGACCTTGACCGCCGATCCCCCCCCACATGTCGACAGCCCCCCTTTGCCCCGCTGGTCTGGGCTCAGCGGCGATGCACTGCGTGGTGATCTTCACAAAGACCCGCACCGCGCCCCAAGACTCCTCTCCGCGCGCGCGGAGAGCAAACGTCGCAGAGGTCGGATCCGTGGATCGAGTCGGACGCGGTGGATTTTGTCCGAGTGGATTTGGATCGAGTCTAAGTCACTTGGAGAAGAGGAGACCATGTGAAACTGCTGGTATCCTGAGGTGAGTGGACTGGGCGGCCCGTTTTCAGATCCCCGAAAAGTTTGACGAAGATGTTTGGTGGGCGAAATGGAAATCCACCCACTGAACACTAAAAGGCCAAGCCGAGGAGGATTTGGATCGAGAGCTGAGTCACTTAGAGAAGTGGAACCAAGTGGAACTGTAGGAGGTATCCTGAGGTCTCCTTCTGACCTTTCAAGCATGGGTTGCTAGGATCCTCAAACTACCCATACAAGAAAGGGAATTCACCAACCATCATCTTGGCTGGCTGTAATCCATTGTTAAGTGGGAATGTTGAAGGTTCAGGTGGAAAACTTGGGGTAACGTCCCCAAGTTTGACTCTGGTGATGGGGACTGGCATAGACAAATCATCAGCCTCCCACGGGTCGCAACAGCGGATAGAGAAACACCCCCCAAAAGGACAAAGAATTGTCGAACACTAACTCCTGCAATTTCAACCGTAAAAAAGGGGGTTCATAAAAATGGGGTTCATATTTCACCATCATCGTTTGCCTAAGGATTGTCATCATCCAAATTAGGTCAACCTTCTTTTAATGGGGGAACCCTCAACTTATCCTGAAAAAAGTGAGTGGCCGCAAAAAAATATGGTTGGCAACTCGCCCCATGTTTTTGCTGTGTGTGTGTGTGTGTTGAGGGTCCAGGGAGTTGGTAAGACAACCCTTCAGGTCCAAAGGAAACGCATAGGGGAAGTGGGGCTCATTGTCCGCCGAAGTGGGGCCCAGCATGCCCCAGCCACGGTCTTAAAACCAAGGTTCTAGCCGGACTTGTGGTCTCGGCGCGGCTTTGGTGGCCCGAGGTCTTGTGCTGTCCCAGGGACGGAACAGGTTAAACCTGTCATTTTGGCTCGGAGCTCAAAATTCTGGACTCGGAACTGGTGATTTTGGCCAAGTGAGCCAGCCCATTCCCCAATCCCCGGCCATTCCCCCAACCCCAAGCACCCGAGAAAAATGCGCGGGGAAAGGGCGCGCGCGTTTTTGCCGCGTGTGCCGGCGAATGGACCGGGTCCCGATGGTCCTGCCACATGTGCCAAAGGAAGTTGGGATCCTTCAGGAAGGGCGAGCCCTTCTCGACCTGAGTCTGGCAGCCGTATCTAACATGTTGTGTGCTGTGTATATGTATACTCCTACATGATATTTGACTAGCACATCTGCCAGAATTGCGCAAGACCGTTTCTAAAACAAATTCAAACACTTTCAGCAACCATATTGTGTCAACCTGAAAATGTGCACCAAGCATCAACTGGGACCTCAAATGGTCAAAAAGGCCCGCAACATGAGGTGCAAAGACCCATTTTATGGAGGTTCGGTTCGACCATTCACCAAACCACTTCAAGACAGAAGGGTGGCCCAATGTACGCTTAGGCCGTTGCCCCAAACTGCAATGGGCGTATGCCAAAATTGTAGCTAAACCGCTAGAATTCGTTAAATCGTGGGGTCTCCTAGAACACCCAGGAGTTCCCCGGAGTTTGAAGGTCCAGGATATATGTTTCAGGAGACCAGGCTAAAACATTGCCTTGGCAAGGTCATGGGCGCTTGTTGGACCAAATAATTTTCTAGGATTCCCTCTACCAACTTGCTGTATCCTGCCCCAGGTGACGTAAATTAAAACTTCCAACCCCTGGCCTTGAGTTATGAGTAGCCCTTGCCTCAGGTACCCTCCCACCAGCTAACATGGGTTTGTGCACCGACCCCTTGTAGAAAGACGACTTTCCTCTTGGTGAGTTGGCCTTTTTGCACTTCCATAATAGTTGGGGAGGGTATCCTGAGGTGATTTTGAGTCTTGCATCTGGTCGCCTTTTTTCCAGATGTAACGGAGGGGAGGGATTTTAGGTGGAAAGCAAATTTGCAGACCCGAACTATGAAAGCACTTGACCCCCTCAAAAACATCAACTCTCGGTTGGTTGAGATCCCGTGGACCAAGCTTCGCCGGAGACTTGCATTTGCTTAAGTCCACTGGAAAACATAGTCCTAGTTCCAGTAGTGATAGATAAAACCAACAGAGGAAAATAAAACATATTCTTAAGCAAATGGAAGGAACGCCGTCTGGGTCATGTTGGTCAACTGAAGTGACCAATCTTAGCCCAGCCCCGTGACCCTGAGAAAACACAACCTGGACCCTCAACATTCCTTTAAAAATAGGTGATCGCCAAAATTATGGTTGGTGAACTCCCTTTTTCTATGGATAGTTCTTTCAGGTCCGGGCACCTAACTTGACGAATCGACCACCCAAGTACCTCGCACCACTCCGGCTGAATTATTGGGGGAAATCCGGCCTCATAAACAACTAAAAAACCGATGCAAATGGCTCTTTTGTTCCCGTGAAGTAGTGGTTTGGATCGGATGATTGGGGCTTTGAATCCCCCTCTGCTTGTGCAGAGCGCAAACCCCCGCGCAAGCGCTTGACGGGGGGCTCCCTGCACCTTCAGCATGAAGTCCCGCATCCCGTGGCAAAGGTCGCCTCGGAAACTCGATCGCGCCTCCACGCCGTCTGAATTCCTCTACAACTCTTGGTGGCTGCAAGCAAAATCTTTTTTTGCAGCCCCCCAGTGAAAATGAACAGAATCAAACAAACCAAAAACACAAGGAACATCGTTTTTAGCAGGCCCCCCCCCCCCCCGTAAAAATGAAGAGAACCAAACGAAACAACCCCCCAGCAAAAACAAAGAGTTAACCAAAAGAACTAAAAGCATAAACACTTGCCAAGAACAGTGCAGGAATGCTTTGGCTGTGCCATGGAAACTGTCCGTGCGTTCCCCAGTTCAACAAAAGGACGCCTATGTTGGGGGGGTCCTAAAAATTGAGACAGACCTAAACGTGTTTCTGACACATAGGAATTCTGAAGCTCACAACCCCGCAATCTGGAAATACAAGGTGAAAAGGTTGATTCGCTTGCCGAGAAAAAGGCCGTCCACCGGAAACTAGCCATACAACGGAAAGTCACCTCACATTTGTTTGAAGCAATATCCATTTAGGGAATTGTAGCGGGTTCAGGAACCAAGAAACCAAAGGCACCAGACTGTCGCAACGCATCTTGGGCCTGAGAAATGCCCTTTTCTCAGGTCCGAAACCTTCTATTCGACCTCTCCAATGCAGGGTCCCATGATGCTTACCCCCCAATTACTCCAAATACCCATCAGGGATCCTTACATCATACACCTGAACATTGCCTTGTAAATGGTGGTGTCCTTTTATTTTGGTGGGAAAAGCCATGTTTCAAATGGGCAAAATGTATCTTTTAAGGAGCCCTGCCCATGAGTGTAAGTTTTTGTGTTTTTTTTTTTTTTTTACGACTGGTTTTCCAGCAAAATTTACAGCCTTCTGTAGGAAAGGGTTGACATCACCCCCCCGCCCTTCCACACCTGCCCCCCTTCCACAGTGGGTGCTGTTTCTCTACATGTTCCGCCTGAATCTGCAATCTTTTCTGCCTGCATGCAGCATTGCTGCTACAGTGTGCGGTGCAGACACGCAGACATAAACACACATCAACATAAACACACAAACACGCACAGACACAAACCCACACACTACCCACAAGCACTCGAGCACACAAACACATCAACGCGCGCACATAGGGGAGCTATAAGAGACAGCGAGGGCTGTTTTGTCGGGAAAACGGGTCGCACTTTAGCCTTGAAACGGCAGCTTTTCTTCCTGGACTGTGAATGCCCGACCCGGTCAGTTGATTGCGCTTGGCGGAGAGTGTTCCAATTGTCGGGTCACACATACATAATGGGGCAATGACACTCCCACGAGCGTGGCGGCAATTTCTGAAGAGGTAATGCACCAAAGCGAGTTACGTGCGTTTCTTATTCCCAAACAGCTGAAAGCGATGGGGTCTCTGCCCAGATAGGCTCCGGGTGGCGGCTCTGAGGTAAGGTTTTGCAGGGTTCGCGAGAATTCTGCAAGAGTTCTGCAAAAGCTCCGGGAGAGTTCTGCCTCTTCTCGAGGTTTTCAGCCCCAGGTCCCATCCAGCTGCTTCGGCCGTATTCTTATCTTTCTCTTCTCCTTCTCTTCTCGTCAGTGTTGCTTGCTTGCTTGCTTGCCTGCCTGCCTGCCTGCCTGCCTGCCTGCTTGCTTGCCTGCCTGCCTGCTTGCTTGCTTGCTTGCTTACTGGCAAAAACATGCGGATTTAGACGGACAAAAACGCGGTAATAATCATCTCACCCCTTCCACACCTGCCCCCCTGCCACACCTGCCCCCCTGCCACACCTGCCCCCCACCCACAACCCACAACCCCCCCCCCCCCCCACCGGGTTCTTCCTTCGTTCACCTCACGTCCGGACGTCCGCCCGCCCTCGCTCGCTTGCTCGCTCTCAGCTCGAGGGGCGCTGGAGGTCCTTCAGCGGCTGGGCCTCCGCGGCGTCCATGCGGTAGATGTAGTTCGCCAGGCCCAGGTGCTTGAAATCCCCGTACCTCGGAAGTTTGGGCGGAGGCGGATGCCTTTTTGTTTTCGTTGTTTGTGTGTGTGTGTGTGTGTGTGAAGTTGTTGTTTTTTTCTTTAAGTTGTTTTCTGCTTTTTTGCGGAGGGCGGGCGGATTTGTTTGGCCTGTTTTTTGAGGGAAGGAGGGAGGGGGTAACAAGAGAGATGTGGTTTCCGCTTTTTCGAGGCGGAGAGAGGGTAAATTAGCGGGTGCCTCTCGGATTTTTGCGGGAAAGGAGGGAGGGGGGCAAAAAAGCGGTGGATGGATACCGCGGATTTTGTGTTTGAGGGCGGGAAAGGAGGGAGCGGGGCAAAAAAGTGTTTTTTTTTTTAAGGAAGGTGGGGGAAAAAGCGATGGATGATGGTGGACGACCCTACCTCGATGAGGATGTTTGGGCCAGAATTTTGAGTAGGGACCCCGAAATGGCGGACATCAGATTTAGTTGGGGATACACCCAATCACTTTTCAGGGGCTTCCCCATGAAAAATCATAGCCATTTGTTGAGGCGAAAGGAGCGGGGAGGGAGTGGGCGGATTCACCAACCATAATTTGGGGGGCAATCGGATGGGGGGTTTGGAGGTTCCACCCTCAAGTTTCCTTCAAAAACGGAATGGCAACCCAAAAAAAAATGGTTGGTCAATTCCTTTTCGTTTTTATTGCTAACCCCCCCCCGAAACCAAGAACTAAGGTGAGCTTTGCGGACGCACCAAGAGGCCCGCGGTGGAAAAGAATCTGAGGTTTGACCTGTGCCCGAAAGAACTACCCCACGAAACAAAAGAAGTTGGAATTCACCAACCCTAAGGGTCATGACCCCTCCGATGCAGACCCTCCAATGGAAAACCCCGACCAATTCCTCCAGGGTTCTCAAGAACAACCCATTTTGAGGGCCCAGAATCTCAGAATCAATCAGGACCCTTAGACAACCATAATTTGGGGTCGAAAACCCATTTTGAAGACAGGGGTTTTCTTCGCCCAGAATACGCAGAGCAACATGGAGACGGGCTGATGAAACCCCCTGGCTGGGGATGAAGGGTTGACCCTAACCCAGCGGAGGTTACATTGCCCTGCCAAGTGGGAGTCCCCTTGATCCTAATGTTCAATTGTATCCATATGGGTATGGGTCAAAATTACAATGGGGACTGCAAATTTTAGTCTTTAGTTCCATTTACCTGTGTCCCTTTTTTAGTATCTACTGTTGACCCACAGCCATATTTGTTTGGGGAGTTGGGTTCATGTCTCCTTTTTCGGTTGGCCGTTGTTGCCTGAACCTGCCACCGAGAGGCTCGTTTTTGGGGGGAAGGTATTTCGGCTTGGCCCCCAGCTGAGTCATACTCTGAACCTGGTATTAGAATGGTATACCCAGAACCATGTAAAGAATTAAAGAGGCGAAGGCACCCAATGGCAAGGGGATTCATGTTGACCCCAAATTGATAAACCCATGTGTATTAATATGGGGGTGTTCTTAGTTTTGGTGGGGATTCAGACCACTTTTGGAGGGGAACACCCTCATATTAAGCAAGAGGGGGTTTGTACATTCATATGGGGTCAACGTTATCCCTTACTAACCTTCACCTGCTCCAATCGGTTTTGAGGATGTGGCTCGGCTTGTCTTAAGGAAGCTTAAGTTTGGGCCTTGGTTGCTGGAAAGGACTTAAAGGGGAAAGGATCTGCCTGGACCCGAAAGAACTACCCATGGAAAGGGAATTCACCAACAATGATTTTGGGAGCTGTGGGTCACTTCCCGAGTGGACTGACCAAAACCCCCCCCAAAAAAAAAACGGAAATGTATGGTGCCAGACCCCAGCAAGAACATGAACTCAAGAGGGCTTCGGCTTATGGAACACCTAGACTGAAGCATTGGACACACACACACACACACCGCTCCGCCACGGTCGGTGTCTCCAAATTGCTGGCCTTTGGGGGGCCCAGGCATCGAGGTGGAGCGAGGCTGTGGCTGAAACGACCACTGCAATACCGAATGGGCCTAGCCCCAAGACGAGCCCCCCAGAAAAAGGGGGAGATTCCCCAAAGTGTCACAGAAGTGGTTGGATGAATCCTTTGCTTCCACACCCTGAGTTGGAGCGTCTTGGAAAAAGTGATGGTCGGTGAATTCCCCTTGTACGGGGTTCCCTTCTCCGCTGCGAAAATGTTTTTTCCAGGAAAACCGTGAGAAAACTCTTCCGGAAACCCGAGTTGAAACCCTGGGAAACCCGAGCGGGAAATGAAGAAGAAGCCGGGTCCAGTTCGTTTTGACTCAGCCTCCTGGGATTGTTGCCTCAAATTGTTCCGACCCCAAGAAAGATCCTCCAATGCACCGACGCTCGAACAAAAATCCCGGCGAACCAGCCATTGTGCCGTAGTCAAAGCAGGAATTTGATCAATATTCCGTTCGGCCCCAAAACAACCATCTGGGTGAATTATAATATTTCACCAGCCTGAAATAAGGTGGTTTGGGGGGAGGTCGTGTGAGGTCGTTATAATTCACCCAGAACCATGGATGAAAGCAGATGTTCGTGTTTGGTGGTCTCCACCCAATAGTCTAGGGCTTGATTCCCCATTCTTTTCAACCATCATTATTTTCAGTAACCATCCCTTTTCGCTGGGATTCTGGAGGTTTTCCAAAAAGATTCGGATCCCGGGAAAGAATGCACATGGAAGGTACCCCTAGATATCGTCCCACCTCCGATGCTCCTCACTTCCCGACCCAGTTCAAAACCAAGTCGCTCTGCCCGGATAAGCTGCGCCTCTGTAAAGTTCACCTGCCAGCGGCAAATTGGATTCTCCGCTGGGTCCTTCCTCCAGTAGTTTGCGGTTTGAATAAGGGTACTGACTTTTTCTTCTGTAGTTGGTTTCTTTCGGGCCCCAAAGAGGAATTGGTCTGGTTGTCCATTGCAGGGTCCGGGGGTCTGCGTTGGAGGGATTATGACCCTTAGGTATAAACAAGCTGGAATTCAGCAACCATGATTTGGGGTTGCTATTTCATAATCAATTCTGGACTTGGAATTTTGAGGCTGCTGGTTGAAAAAGAAACCAAAAGGAAACCACCCGAACCCGCAAATTACTGCTTAAACCTGGTTGAATCCTCAGCATTCCAACTTCACAAAGATGTGCCCCAAGAATACACTTTTTTGAGGGTAGTTTGAGGGTCCAGGGCGATTGCCCCAACATTCTGGGGTTTTGAAACCAAATGACACTCCAAGGAACTCAACATAAAAGGTAATCATCTTTTGGAACCTGGCCCGGTGATTCAAGTCACCACCTAGGTCCTCCAGTAGTTTGAGGTTAGAATAAGGGTACCCGAGAATTATTTTTCTGGAGTCTATGTTGGTAGGCCCCAAAAAAGGATAAAAGGGCACTACTGGGGGACCTAGATAAGAGGAGGTACCGCCACCCATACAAAAAGAAAGGACTTCCTGGAATTCACCAACCACAACTCTGGGGCGATAGGGCGACAACTCACTTTCTCAAACCACCCCTAAAATCGGTCACTCACCTCAAAATGTGTTGGTGGGCCCTTGAAAAAGGACCTTCACCTCATAATGTTGGGGCTGCAACCTATTTTTATGGGAAGTTTGGCCCTCAGAATGGGTTGTTTCTCTCCGGCCCCAAATCGGAGTTGGTCGCTTTGGGTTCTCCATTGCAGGGTCCGGGGGTCTGCATTGGAGGGACTATGAGTCTTAAGTATAAACAAGCCTGGAGTTCACCAACCATAACTTTGGGTTGCCAAAGCCCAAGTTCTGAGGGTTCAGAGAGGTTATAACCAAGGTTATAACTGGCATAGCTGGGGATAGTTGCTCTGGGGTTCAGGTAGGCCACCATTAAAACGGCTCCCTTCATATAGCAGCCATTGTTTACCTTAGGATTGTCATCCAGATTGGGTCCCCTTGGTTGCCATTCCTTTACTCGGTTGTTTTCTGCTCCCCTGCTCAACTTCTAGTGGTTCAAGACGGAAAACCCATTCGTTGGCAAAAAGTTCTTCAGTTCTAACATCCCTTGGCAAAATGCACCAAAGAAATAAGCCCTGAAGATTGGACACTGATGGGGTAGCTTCTGTGTAGTTTGGGGGTAAATTGTGTGGGCAAACCGGGGGTTGTGTTGCGGTTTACAGGGGGCAAGGAACCAAAACCCCTTGGCAAAATGCACCAAGGTTTAATGCAACCATCGTTTACCTCAGGATTGTCATCCAGATTGGGTTCCCTTGGTTGCCATTCAATTTTTATGGGGGCGTTTGGGACCAGGACAACAAGACCAATTCAGACCAATCCCTCGTTTTCTTGGAGTTGCCAGACGTCCATCATGTATTCTCACGCCCAGGCCTCTCCCTTTCAACTCGTCCCCTTGGAGTTGCCATGCCTTTGATGGGGGCGGGCAAGAAACCAAACAAGGACCACTCCCTCCAATCGCTCGAGTCGAGGCGCCTTGTTGGAGGCCTCGGTCAAGTGCTCGCCCAAGGTCCTCGCGGCACGCCGAGACGCCGCGACCCGGATGGGACCCGGAAATATGACAAGGTCCTCCAGTAGAGGTTAGAACTGACAAGGCGTTGAACGTGTTTGAACCTTCGAAATTCCAACTTCACAATGAGACATGCCCCAAGAATACACTTTTTTGAGGGTAGTTTGAGGGTCCAGGGCGATTGCCCCAACATTCTGGGGTTTTGAAACCAAATGACACTCCAAGGAACTCAA
Source organism: Effrenium voratum (assembly GCA_963377175.1). Lineage (NCBI taxonomy): Eukaryota > Dinophyceae > Suessiales > Symbiodiniaceae > Effrenium > Effrenium voratum. The sequence goes on from CAUJNA010001446.1 coordinate 1,981,750, forward strand.
CATAAAAGGTAATCATCTTTTGGAACCCGGCCCGGTGATTCAAGTCACCACCTAGGTCCTCCAGTAGTTTGAGGTTAGAATAAGGGTACCCGAGAATTATTTTTCTGGAGTCTATGTTGGTAGGCCCCAAAAAAGGGTAAAAGGGCACTACTGGGGGACCTAGATAAGAGGAGGTACCGCCACCCATACAAAAAGAAAGGACTTCCTGGAATTCACCAACCACAACTCTGGGGCGATCGGGCGACAACTCACTTTTCTCAAAACACCCCTAAAATCGGTCACTCACCTATACAAATCAGTCTCGCCCTTAAAACAAATGGTGTGAAGTCCCTGGTTCAAGGGTGGTAATTTCGGGTCCAGGCGATCGATCACCTTTTGGGGCCTTCACTCTAAGCGCGGTTGCCAAGAAGAGAAACCCAAAAGGTAAACACCAGGTCGGCCAGTGAGCCCTCAGAACATTTGGCAGTGGCTCAAAAACATGGTACAAAATGGGTTGCCCTGGTAAGTGGAAACATGGACCAAAACCTGCCTAACCCCTGCTGTTGGAATTTTGCGCCACACCCAATTTGAGGGTCGGCGAGTTCCTTTCGTCTGAATTGTTTGAAGGTCCAGGTAACTCGCCAAGGGCCCTTGAGTTGGGGTCTGGTTGGAGGCAAGTGAGCTCTCACGGCTTCCTTTTCAGTGGTCCAACGCCAAAAACCAATGGGGGCCCTTCAATGGAGAAGGTCCTTTCTGCTGCTTCGGGTGGACATATTGTTGGACTTTTGAACCAAAGATCGATTCGCGCGCCAGGAATTTGGGGTGCGTGACTCTTCCATGGAATCTGCAAACTTACCGTGGGATTGTTCGATGTTCAACCTTACCGACCACTTCTAATCATGCTTGTTTTTACTTACTTGGCGTAGGTACATCCAAGTTTATCTACCCCACTTCGGGAATGTAGCCAGGGGCATTCCTATTACCATGGAGGACTTACAAGGCTGAGGTCATAGAATTTGACTATGGCCGTGCCAATGCCCACAAGCTGGGAGCTGACGGGTTTCTTCCTTGTGATTCCAGTGATGGAGCCCAAAATCCTTCTGCTACATCCAACGGTTTTCCCCGTTTTTTTGTGTGGGGGGCAAGCTAACCGCCAGCTGGGGGTACAACGAGCGAAACGAAGCCGGTGCTTTCAACCTTGGCCTGGGGATCCGAGGCCTACTGATGTGTTCTGGGAATCCGTTCGCACCGCTTTGAAACCAAGCGAATCCACTGTTTGCTGGTATTTGCATGGGAATCGAATCAGAAACCGTTGGGTTTCTTAGGTGGCAACCAAAAAAGGGGCTGGACAACTCTGCTCAAGATTAAATGACCAGGATGCAGGTTTTAGTTCCTGTTTCTGTCCAGGGCTCCATTTTGGGCACCTATGTTTGACCCACACCCGTGTGTAGGGGGTGGGGGGTTTCCGCGAGAAAGAGTTCATGAGGGACTTCTTAAGGGCCCTTGAGTTGGGGTTAACGATTGGAGGGCCCGAATGAAGGCTAACCACCGAACCCCCCCCCCCTCGCAAACAAAAAAGAACCCACACACACACACCAGCTTAACTAAGGGTTACGGTGCAACACAACGTGCTAAGACACCCCCCAAAACAATCTACGACTTGGCTTATCTTGGACTCGACATGTTGCTGTAGCGACCCCCTCTGCTGCAAGACTAAGTGAACAACTTCTTGTGGGTCCACTAAAAAAAACCGACCAGTCTCAACTGGTATAAGTTAAAGTCCCAAGACCCGCTACCAAATAGCCATAGAGTTAAAAAACAACAAAAAAAAACTTGATTTCCATCAAAAAGTGAAGTTTAAAGATCCAGCCCAGCAATCAAGGAGGCTCCAGAACCTTGGCAACCCCTCAAAAGCAAAGGCTTTCAAAGGGTTTCCTTCGGACCGTCGGGCCTCGGGTCCCGGGGCCTTCTAGCTTCACTTGGGCGTGCCTGGAAATTGCCAAGTGAGTCATTATCAAACCCCGGTACTAAAATGGTCCCAGAGACATGTTGAGGCGGATATCCGCAGCTACTTCTGGTTGGGATTGTCCCTAACCTTCAGCTACCCGGGTTTTGACTGTGGCTCAAGTTGCGATCGCTTTTTTCAGTCACTGTTGCGATCGATCGGTTTTTGGGGGTTTGGTAAAGTGCATGCAAAGAAAAGAGCGCTCGCTGGCGGTCCAGGTGTGTATTTTAGGATGTCCCCATGAGTCTCATTCTAGGATTTCCCTTTAAACTCCACACGCCCACTCCGGAAAAGGACGAGCCACCCATATCTGCGGCGGGATTCATTCTGGAAAACCGTTTTCGTTTGTAGACATGCCAACAAGGCTGTGGGTCAAAAATAGGGTAACCCCAAAATGGAACCCTGTAAATGGAAACATGGACTAAACCCTGCGGTCCCCGAGTGGTTTCACTTTCACCCACACCCACAACGCAAAATCCGTCAACCCATGGGACAACCCTTCATTTTCGGGCAACCCAAATCTGAAGGAATTTTTCAGGGACCAGGCGGGTCTTCGGAGACCGGGGTGAAGCTGCCAGGTCCCCTTCCCTAGAAAACGGATTCGGACACATTTTTGTTGACGCATTTCACCAGTCCCTCCCCCTGCTGGTCCTTGTTGAGTCATCTTTTAGTACCAAATCTCATCTTCTACAGGGCTCTTCCCCTTTTTTCTTTCTTAGTCAAATCATTTTAAGGTACCCGACGGTCCTCCTCATTTTTTGGGCTGGACGCGGAATTGCCACCTCCAACAAACTTTCTCTCGACCCTTCGGAGGTCCCTCCCCCCTCATGTTCAGCGACATTGGAAAAAAATGGAACCCTTTTTGGGGTCTTGACCATTTTTAGTTTTTGGCAGCCACCAAAAAAAAGATGGAGAAAGAAAAAGAATTGGTGCCACTGAACAACTGAGCCCTTTCCGCCCTCCCCCCCCCCGGGTCTTCGCGAAGCGCTGGTCGCTGGACACACGGTGCCCCAGAGAGCCCACGTGGTCCTTCACCTCGGCGAATCAAAAACCGCTGGCGAATCGAAGGCCGGCCAAACACCTGGGACCTGGACTTAAAGTACCCCCTCTGAACCCAAAAAATGGACGCATAAGTTATTCAAAGGCTTGGGGTACAGGAAATTCTGCAGGAAAACAGCAAACACTTGCCCCAAAATTGTGGGGCTATACCCATGTTTATGAAACTTTCAAGTAGGTTTTATGTGGGATATAGCCAATCTACCCTAGTCTGACCCTTCAAACTACGCATGAAGCGAACTCACCGACCATCATTTGGCGCCTTGAACATGGGTTGCCCCAACATGGTGGGGCTATAATCCATGCGTAAAGGAAAATGTCGCGGGATCAGGCAGGCCTGGTTTCAACTAGGGCCAAGGGTACAACTGGTTGGTAGCTGGGGATAGTTGGCTATCCGGACCAACCAACATAAACAGGGGGTGTTGCAACGCAACATGATGGGGTGTCTTCCCTTTCTAAGGGTAGTTTGGCACCTTGTTGACACCTTTACTACAAGTGGACTGACCAAAAAGGGAGGGGATTCTGTTCCACATTTCGGCAACCTCAAACTATGTTTGGGTAGATTGCCCCGTGCACACAATGCCTTTGTTTTTTCTTAAGGGTATGATGTCAACACAAAAACCCTCAAACATGCCGACCCCAGTTTTGAAGGGGCACAAGGAGATTTCAGGCTCATGCCCTAAGCATCATTGGACCCTTCATTCAATCTTCCATGTTTAGATGTTGGACCTAGAAACGGGTGCATGGCTGCAGTTGAAATTCCGACCATTTTGGTCCCCTGACCCTCAAACCCGTCAAACAAAGTGGAACGCCACCAAGCCTAGTGTCAAACGGTTCATCAAGAAGGCCCTTTTGGGGGGGGAGGGGGCGAATTCAGATTTGGGGCCCGGAGGAAAGCCGTTTGCTTTTTGAGGCTCCAAAAGAAGTCGAATCGGACCCGTACGGATGCTGTTGTTTGGTTGAAGATTTCGGGAACCTGGGGAATCCCAGAGAAATATTTGATTTTAGGTTTCCCTTTAAAGCACCCCAACAAAAGGGTTCACACACTCATACCTTGACCCTCAAACTACCCGTGAGCGTTGGAATCACCATGGGGTTCCAACCAGGGGGTTCATATAACCACCATTGTTTACCTGAAGATTGTCATCATCCAAATTGGGTCAACCATTCCTTTAATAGGGGTTGAACCTTAGGGATAACCCACGTTTAAGTTTGTATTTTGAGGATCCATGGGAGCACCACCCCCCTCATTTCCTAGACGGCTTTTCAGCAGACTTGAAACCCTGAATTGGTGCTTTGATAGGTGGTTTGGCTTTGGATTTGAACTCCTGGCTTTGTAAAGGGTCCACGGGTTTCACCCCTCCCTTTCACCACCAAACCAGCCGGCTCCAAACCACCAAATAGATGGAACCCAATTGAAAGCTCTTCCCCAACACAAGGCTCGTCTCAGCCACAAGACTTGAAACTTGAAACCAGGCCTCCGACTCCTTCAACCAGTGGAAGAAACAACCTGGATAGCCAAGTTGCGATCGCTTGTTTTACCAGTCACTGTAACGCAATCATTTTTTGGGGCTTTGAGTGCATGGAAGAAAAAAAGGAACGATCGCAACTGGCGATAAAGGAAAACAAAACAAAAACAAAAACTTCCCTGCCGAGGGGCGTGGTGGCGGAAGGCCGCGAGCACGGAGCCAAGGTCCTGGAGACCCGAAAACGGACTCTGGAGGTTTTGGGGTTTTGACCCCCGAGTGATTCTCCTTGGGTATTGCGTGGGAGACTCCAGAACTCCAGATGTGCAGCTGACAATCGGAAGGGTGACGAACGAGCCGAGTGTGACACATCGAGGCAGATTTGGCCATGGGCTGTTCAAAATCCAAGGCCCGTTCCAGTGAACATCAACCAATCCAACCACAAAATAGGCTCTAAAATGGGTGGTGAATTCACCTAGCCCAAAATGGTACCATTGGTTTTGACCCACAGCCATTTGTAAAAGAAAACAGGCTCAAATTTGGCCGTGAGCGAAGCATCTTAGCAGAAGATGATGTAATGGTGAATTTGTCTTGGATGTGAGATTCGGCAAGTTCAGTGGCCAATGCCACCTGGGATAAAACACGCGAATGACTGGGTGAACCCCACTTAAGGAGGCTGAACAAAGTGGGTCATAACCTATGCTACGGAGGAGGGTGCGGTTTTTGTCGGGGGTCTACCTGGAGTCTCGTTCTGGCACGAATCAACCATGTAGCCACGACCTCTACCCACAACTAAAGGGTCATGGCTAACATTGTTTGATTCGGGTCAGGAGACTCCATGTCAGAGCTGCCGTTCTCTAAAAGCTTTAAGCACTTTTAGTGGGTGAAAATACCACTAAACCAACCAAAAGGATCTAAACAGACTTTTCTGAAACCGGATGGCCTTTTGGAGCCCATGAGGTGGGGAGTCTCCTTCTCGTCCGAATCAAACATGTAGCCCTGACCCCTTTCGTTTGGTATAGTCTGACTCCAGTTTCAAGTCATGGAGACTCTAGGGGTCAATCGAGTCAATGGCAACTTGGGTCGAAATTCGAATCCATCACCTCACCTTGCTACTTCTAAGCAGGGAATGCGGAGAATCCATCCAAAAGTGAGCCATTCCTTTGGCGGTTCTCTGGAAAAACCTTAGGTTGATTCCCACTCCACACTCCATCTATGGTAACTTACCTGGACATGTAGCCATGATCCCTTTATGTTAGGAAATCTGACCCCAGTGTCAAGTCGTTCCTTTAAGGAAAAACCCTACCTGGATCGCCAGTTGCGATCGCTTTTTTCCCTCCACTTTACCATCCAAAAACCAGTAACAGTGACTTTTAAAAAAGCGATGGGGAACTTGGCTATCCAGGTAGCTTCATTCCCACTCCACACTCCAGACTCGGGGTCCATGGCACTCCACTCGACTCTCACAGCTGACGCGCGCCTCCCACAGCAGGCGCTTGCCCAGAGAGGTCAGCAGCAGCCAGCCCTCCTGCACCGGGATGAACTTCTTGGCGGTCCTCGGATCCCATCCCATCCGATCCCCTCGCTTGCACCCAAAAACCTGCCCGGACCTGAAGAAACGACCCCAGAAAAACGGGGAAAATCCACCAACTCCATAACTTTTGGGTTGCAATAACCAATGTTCAAGGGAATTTCGAGGGTTCAGGTGGGTCCCCTTGAATTTTGGAGCTTGAACAAAAAGTTCAACTTAAACATGGTGAGTTGCAACCCAAAATGATGGAAATCGGTGAATTCCTTTTCTTTCCAACAGATAGTTTGAGGATTGGTGGTTTCCCTTTACCACTGGGGTGACTTTGGTGGTGAAATGGGCCAACCTAATTTTGGGCTGCAACTCACCAAGATCCAAGGTACCTTTCCTCGGACCCTTGAAAAAAAGGGGGGTCAGACTACCCAAAACAAAGAGGTCACGGCAGCCCCATGTTTTGATTCGCCTGTAAAATGAGGTCTTTACGAGGGTCATGACAACCCATTCTTTGGGCTGGAGACTCCAGGGCACTTCAAAACGGCTGTGGCATATCCTTTGTGCCTTGTGATGCTGGCCCTCACCCCCCATGCGGGGGTGACGTCGCAACCCTGAAATGTGGCGTGAAGCTGGCAATTTAATGGATGAAAGACTTACCTGGGTTCCTCCCAACTTGCAACCAGTTGCCTTCTCCCAGCGAACCCTTGGACACTCCATGCTCATACGTCCTCAGGAAAAAATGGCCATATTTCCAGCAGTGACCAATTCCCTTTTAAAACCAACCACCATACCACACCCTGAGCTGCTGGGAGTGTCGAAAGGTCATCTGGAGCCCAAATTCCAAAACCCTTAGGGCTATACTTTATTTCAGCAAAAGGTGACGGTTGTTTGTGATGGTACCCCTTCGTGGCTTTCCAGGGTCCAAGAGGAAAACGAACCACTCATGCTAAGTGTTTGCTTGTGTTGGGGCCGGGGGTCTCCCTAAAAGAGACACGCCTTCAATCGGAAGCAACAAACCCGAGGTCTTGACTGAATCCGCAAAAAAAACTCTTGCTGGTGCGATGGGGAATGACCGAGACCGGGAGTTGGATACGGATGTGCCCTTTCTTTGGTTTGGGATTCCCGAATGCAGAACACATACTACCACCAGACTGGTGGATTCTGTTTTTCGTTGGGCAGGAAAAATAAAGCACCACCCCTGGCTTTTCTCGGGGGTCCTTCCATTTCTCCGAAACTCCCTGAGCGCGCCCAAGCGATCGCAAGAGCGCGCAAAAAAAAGCAGAGGCCCCCGGCTCTTCCAGGAAGCACTCCTACGAAAAGCTCTCTCTGGAAGGCCACCCCAAGACTTAGATGAAGCTACTTGAAGCTACTTGGATGTGAGTTAGGTGCTTTGCCACCTGGGTCCCAGGTCCTCCACATTTGAGAGGCTAGGGTTTAGGGTACCAACTTTTTGCTGTCTATTTTAGGGAAACCCTCCCCCAAAAAAGAAACGGTAAAAGGACAGGGGACCTAGGGGTTATAACCTAACAAGGTGAAACTCCACTTGGGGGGACTAACAGTTATTTACCCGATTTTGATAGGCAACCTCATAGTCGCTTTCTGTTAGTCCCCATAGTCCCCCCCAAGTCACAACCTCATAGTCAACCTCATAGTTCTTTAACTAGGTTATCAACTAACTGGCCAAACACCCAAGCCCGAATCATACATACCTGCCTGGACCCTAAAGAACTACCGTTACAAAATGAGATTTCACCAACCATAGTGCTGAGTTGCAATAACCAGGTGTTAAGGGAATTGTGTTTTCAGGCGCACCCGAACGAACTACCCTCAAAAAAGAATGGGAATTCACCAACCCATCTATTTAACCCATGAAGTTGGAATTTTGAGGGTTCAGGTCGGTCATAACCAAGCAAACTGGTTGGCAACTACCTGGAGTCTCCACGACCCCTAGCAAAAGAAAGGGGCCATGACCCCTTAATTTTTGCGTTTTTAAAGGGTCATGGAAACTCCAGGTAGAACCATTTTTTAGATGGAGTTATGGTATTGCCTGCCACGAAGGACCAATGAACTTTCCGCCTTTGACGCCTTCTTGCAAAAGGACTTGGGCCATGATTGTGGAAAAGGTATTAGTGTGAGTGCCACTTTTGTGGTAAGGCAATTCCCTTGAAAGTGATATACAGTAGTTCTGGGGATGGGAATCCCACTTTGGTATCACAGAGTTCGGCCTTTTTCCGCAGACATGTTTCATGATCGTGACAGGATGTATGTACCTGGACCCTCAAACTACCCACAAAGAAGGGACAACAAAAGATCCAGATATCAGCTGCCTCCAATAAAGGATTCGCATTGTATACACAAGATCCTTGCTGAAGCAGCTCTCAAGATACTTTCCAACGACCCCGGATGAAGATAAAAGTGCAACGCCTCCAGCCTGATCAGCACAAGCACCTCCAACCAGAGAGGTCAAACAACACGAGCCACGAGCCACGAGCCACGGGATTCGACCCAACCCGCGGCACGCAGCTTTCCCTCGAGCCAAACGGCTAGGGCCTCGCAGGCCCCGTGACACGGCGATTCCCTGGGTCTGTGAATGCAGAGGCATGTGCACTGAATGGCACTGGGGTTCGATGTTATTCTTCTCTACCCATAAGGAAGGGAGTTCGCTCAGGATGTTGGGGCGAGAACCCATGTTTTTCAGGGAATTCCGAGGGCCCACGGAATGATGTTGCCCCTCAAAGGGTCATTCCAACTTACTGACACTGAGAACCGATCGCAAAATGTTCAGGGGAACAGTGAGGTACGACCTGATCCAATCCACGAATCGCACCTACCTGAATTTGTCTGTTTTCAGGGTACCCAAATGGTGGATGTTTCCTTTTAGGGCTTGCCGCTTTTTTGCCCTGACCGCTTGGGACCCCTTGAAAAGGGCCTAGGACTCACTTCCCGTGGGCCCTGAAGGTCCAACCGGTAAGTCACGCACTGGAGGAGAACTCCCCGGTCGCAGCCAAAAAATGAATCGCCTGGAACCTGGGTGTATGGATCGTCCACAAGACCCAGGTGCAAGTCACCTCTAAGGGAATTTCTTCTTGCAAGCCCCAGCTTGGAATCTGTATGGGAAGCCAGTTGGGTAGGTTGAGAGCCCCCACCCCCCCCCCCAGGGCTTCCTGGTTGATGCCGGTCTGCAACACATCCGCCTCGGCCTCCGTCTCTTCCACATCCCCGCCCTCAGCAAAAGGACGCCGGAGGAGGGGAGACCGTAGGGGTTTGGCCACCACCGGCCCCGAAAAGCCTCTTGGGGTTGCACGGGTTTGGGTCGACGCGTTCAAGCATGTTAATATGCCTTGAGCCTGGATCGCCAGGTGTCGCTTTTTCCCGTGCCCTTTACCCCAAAAACCAGCAGTGACTGAAAAAGCTCTTTCGCAACTTGGCCAAGGTGAGTATTTCATATGCATCTTGGGCCCCAAGCTTGAGGCAAAGGGATCGCTTCCAACGGCAATCGAGGCTGTCAGGTTGGCAGCTTCAAAACCAGTGGGATCGGATGGTGAAAAAGATCTGACTAGGGAGATACCAAAAAAAAAACGCCCACCCTAAGCATCTGAAACCTCGGAAAAAGAACCCTCCTCGAGGTCCAAAACCTTCCAATACAGCGTCTTAAACCCAACGGAGGGTCCAATGATGGGCCAAGTGGTATTCCCAGCAGCACCTGAATCTCCGTCACTCTCTGAAAGTTGCCCCAAACTCCAGTCCCAAAGGCGATTGGCCTATCGACCCCATGCTTTTCAACTGTGGGAGAAAAACAACAGCGGTGGCTACCCATTCCCGGGGTGTTCCGGCCTGGTGTTCCGTTGGCTTGGACCCTCAAAATACCTGGTTTCCTTGCCTTTCCTTGCTGGTGCGATAGGTAGGGAATGTGGGAATGAACCCAATTCCTGAATAAAGGAAGCCACCTGGATCGCCAGTTGCTGTTCTTTTCAATGCACTCAAAACCCCAAAACCGATCGCAACTGTAACTGAAAAAAACGATCGCAAGTTGGCTATCGAGGCTATCTAGGCAAGGGATGGTTTTCTAGGTCCTCAGTAGAGAGGTTAGAAGAAGGCTACCTTTTTTTTGTCTTTTTTCGGTAGTCTATGTTAGGGGAACCCTCCAAACCAAAAAAGAAACGGCAAAAGGGCACCTAGCTGGGGGACCTAGGGGTTATAACCTAACAAGGTTAACTCCGCTTGGGACTGAAAAGCGGGTAAGAAGCTAGGTCACCAACAACTTACCTGCCAAACACCCAAGCACCAGGGATGGTCTTTCTCGGGGTTAGTGGATCGAGACAAAAAAACAAGACGGAGCCAGGGGCGCCCAAAAAACAAGAGTCTAACCAGCTTTCCGGGAGAAGAGAGTATTGAGAGACTGTCCACCCGAGCACCGACATAGGCGGCCTTTTGGAAAAATAGATGGGTTTCCCTGGCAAATGAAACAAACCCCTTCTAAACCAGTGGGACCCATCCATTTTTAACCAGGCTCACCGATCAAAAGGACACCTATGAGCACCGGATCGGATTCCTCCGTAGCTCGTGCCGAGGCGCCACGAAGTTCCGCTGCGTGGTGGGCGCCTCCGTAGGTGCTTCGGTGGTCGCCTCAACGCTCAGATCGGCTTCGAGGCCGCAGATATGGGTCGCCCCTCGAAAAAAAAAAAAAAAAAAAAAAAAAAAAAAAAAAAAACCAATGGGATCCCATTTTGGAAATGGTAGGTGAATTCACCACCCATTTTGGAACCTATTTTAGTGGTGGGATTGGTTGATGTTGAATTCACCACCCATTTTAGTCTAATTATAATAGTAGGGATTGGGATGTTCACGGTACTGGATTTTGACCCATGGCCAAATTCCGCCTGGACCCACCAAGTTCCACCCTATAGATCGCCAAGTTGCGATCGCTTTTTCAGACACTGTGGCGATCGGTTTTTGGAGTTTTTGAGTGCATGGAAAAAGAAAAGCAACTGGCGATCCAGGCAACTGAAACCATGCCTAGAAAAAGGACGGGAGACGAGGGGTTTGGCCGGAAGAAGGGGGGGAATTGGGAATTCCACAAACGGCCCGAAAAGCATCTTGGGGTTAGACGGGTTTGGTGCGAGTTGTTTCACTAATTAATATGGTTTGAGCCTGGATCGCCAGGTGCGATCGCTTTTGTTTGCCTCTTTTTTTAGCATGCAAAACCCCCAAAACCAGCGTTGCAGTGACTGAAAAAAGCGATCGCAACTTGGCTATCTAGGCGGGTTGTAGGTGGGAAAAAGGCTGAAACATGCATCGCCCTCAAGATACCAGGTGACCAACTGAAACATGGGCTGTATATGTGACATCCGCTCCTCCTTCCCTTTGGACATATGGCTAGTTTGAGGGTCCAGGCATCCATTTACTCAAGATACCAACTGGCTGTGGGTCAAAACTAGGTACCCAAGATGGAATCTCGGCAAATGGAAACATGGACGATTTAACCTTCCTGG
>CAUJNA010001446.1:1998269-2110769 GCA_963377175.1 Effrenium voratum
CATGCAAATAGCATTCGAGTGGCTCGCATCAGGCGTGCGTTAGACATGGCCATGGTCATCGCAACTGACAGGGGGTCCCTTTGAAAGGAAATTGATCTTCCAGGTACTCATGGGGGTTGGGGGGCAGGGGAGGGGGAGGGAGCCTAAAAAAGCCCTTATTAAGCCCCTAACGCCTTATTTGGGGCTTATTGGGGCTCCCTCCCCCCCTTCCCCCCAGCCCCCATGAGGTACCCTGCCACAGGTGCCCTGATAGGAGGAAGGCTATGCAGGCAATAGCCCATCTTTGGGGTCAGGTAGTAAAAATGATGTGCCTCCCGCAAGCGACCCTTCAGCGCGGGTGGCTTGAAACCCAAAAATTACGGGACATGGAACAAGAAATAATTTGCAACAAAGACAATTCCAAATTAAGCATGGAAGATATGAATATATATATATATAATTATATCTTGAAAGAAATCACACTTACATGTCCGAAACGTGAAAGGCAAATCAGAAGGTCTGCCTGGACCCTCAAAGTTACCTTACCAATTGGTTATAGCCCCAAACTTATGGGGTGAATTCCTCCTGGGAGCGGGTGAGAAACGCCACAAGTCAGTTTGCGGCGTTTTCTTGTTAGGGGGGGGTCAGGCCCCAAAAGCAACAGCTATTGTGTGTCTGTATACTGCAAGACAACAAAAGACAAGTCAGTGAAGGTCAGTTTGTGGGGATACTTTTCTAGGGCTTGCCATTTCTATTCTTGTCATGGGCTACCAAATCAAACATGGGACCCGTTACCATGGGTTGCACCAATCTAGGGGGAACTTCCATGTCCATTCTTTCCAGGGAGCCAAATCTGTTCAGGAAACCATCAAACATATAGTGGAAACGGATCCGGCTTTTGAGAAGAACGATGGTTAAAAAGAATGGACAAGCCCCAGAACTGTCTTGAGTGCCCAGCGATGCCTCTCAAACCCCACCTTGCCTTGTGAGAGCTGCTGGAACTGGACCCACTAGACGCCTCGAGGCGGATTGTTCGCTCAAAAGGACCCAGCGGGCGACCGATCGGATTTCAAAGAACTCCTGGACCCCCCAACTACCCGAAAAGTAGGAATTCACCATAGGTTTGGGGTTAATACCCATTCTTATTGGTAGTTTGAGGGTCCAGGTACCCTAGACAAATCAAACTCACCCCATAATCTTGGAGAAAAAAACAATGTTCAAGGGCCCGGTCGACCCCTTCAAAGGGTCCAGAAATTAAATTCGGTAGAAACACGTACTATCTGCAAATGCTACTATGAGTCCAAACCCCAAGCAAAGGACCATTTTCATGGTGAGCTCGTCACACCCCGAATCGCTCGCTGCAAAAAGCAGACACTGTGCCCGGAGTTTCGAGTCGGTTTCGCGCGCGACCTTTCCCAACCCTGCGGCCCACCCGGAGGACCTATCCCAGTGGATCCACGCTTCGCCCGGATACAGCATGTGCCCCCTAGTTGCTTCAAAGTCCCTCTTGCTTGCGTATTTCTTGGCAAACCCGGTGGTCCAGGGCAAGAAGGCATCTTTGTTGGTCAGGGGTAAGGAAGGAACAAACACTGACTTTACTTGGACATCATGTCTCTTATCCTGAGATCCATTTACCTGCGGTTTTAGGTCACCAAGGCCTTGCCGCCGTTTAAAAAACCAAAAATCGGAAAAATCGATCGAGGGTTCCCGAAGACCGAAGCGCCTGGGATCCCCTGAAATAAAACCCTGCACCATGGATCGCCAGGGGCGGCTTTTCGCTTTTTTCCATGCACTCAAAGCCATCCAAGAACCGATCGCAACAGCGAATGAAAAAAAAAAAACTGCGATCGCAACTTGGCGATGTCTAGGTAACTTTTAGTGGGTTAAATTCTGACACCCAATCACGAAACGAACTAAAACGATCCAAGAGCCTAGGGAACTGGTCATGTGTTATAGCCTTCGTAACGGGTTGTTCCTTTGGTCGCCTTGGATGTTCGATTCGCCAAGTGGCCAATGCCACCTGGGTTATAACCAAACAAGGTGAACTCCACTGAACAACCATTTGATCACAATGGAGATAGAAGGCTGGATCTGGGAACCGGCCCAAAAAGAACGATGCCTCATTTGGAGCTTGAAACGAGGCCCGCTCTAGGCGCCAAACAAAAACGGGTTGAAAACATAGGTGACCTAGGGGGGAAAAATGGGCATGCATGTTCCTAAACCAGTGGAACCCATCTATTTCTATTCAAGCTAAGCGATCAACAGGACACTGGTCGAAATCGAGTACCTAGAAAGAGCCCAACAGCAACCCCCGACTCTAAATACCCACTTGTTTAAGGCAAGTGTTGGAAAAACCCTGGGTCCTCCAGGGTAAATACAAATTGCTGGATATCCAAGCTGCTGTTTTTGTTCAGTCACTGTTGGTGTGTTTTGGGGTAAAGTGGATGGACAAAAAGCGATCGCAACTGGCGATTCAGGTTGTCCTAGTAAAGGGTTGACATCACACCAACGGGAGTATCTGCAACCTGGTCGTTGCCTTGCCTCCACGCCGGCATCGGATCCGTAATCCTATGCGAGTGGCCGCACACTCGCTTGAAGGCGAATCGGTTCTGAGATGCGGTGGATGCCCTAGATACCGTGGATGGACGGAATCAGTTCGCACAACTTTGAAACAACGGGAAACAATGATTTGTGGGTATTTATGGGAATCATCATCCCAAGCTTTGTTGGGTGGTGCGAAATGGATTTCGTCCATCACCAGTATTGCAAGTAAACCACCCTAAGGGTCATGACCCTCCAATGCACACCTCTAGGCCCTTTTATCTGGGCCCTCAATGAAGAATCCCGACCAATTCCTCACGGGCCCGAAAGAAAACAACCCATTTTGAGGATTTGCCCTCAAAATCAATCGAATCGGACCCTTAGGGCAATTCTAGGGGTACCTTCCATTTCCATTCGTTCCAGGGATCCGACTCTAGAAAACCTCTGGACACCCAAATGGCCGCGATAGTTGAAAAGAAGGATAGTTGGAAAGCATGGACCAGGAATCAAGCCCTGGAGCTTTGGTGGTTTTGCAAGGGACACCAAAAGGACAACCACAATTGTGTGGGTCTAAACCAAGACACCTTGAAAACTAGATGGCCCTAAACATATGGGGAGAATTCCCTTTGTGTGGGTTGAGGGTCCAGGTTCCCGAAAGGAAGCCAACGGAAAATTGGCCCCTAGAGCAACAGGAATTCCCCAGGGTTTCGCTTCTGCCATATTGAGTTGGCATTTTTGCGGAAGGTCAAGCCTCAGACACCCAAATCCCGCCCCTTGGTGACTGGGGATTGGTCTGTTCCCCGAGGAGGGAAGCCATCGGGCCCGTTGAAGCAAAGGACACCTCAAAACGGCATAAAGGAATAAGATCCATGGTCCAAAGGTCCGTAAACCCTTCAGCGAGTCAAGCCCCTCCAATTTTTTTTCTGGGCTGTCCGTTCTCTGATCCCCTGCTGAAGGTCTTACCTTTTGGCGAAATGGAAACCCAACCACTGATCCAAATGTGCAAACTGATCCCCTGCTACATGTTTACTTTTAGTGGGTTCAATGGAAACCCAACCACTAAACCAACTAAAAACAACGAAACGCATACCTTTTTAACAACTACCTGGACCCTCAAACTACCCTTAGAATTGGTTATTGCCCCAAAATGATGGTTGCTGACTTCCCCTTTTTAAGGCAAGCCCTGTCTGGTTCAGGTAAACAGTGAGTTGAACCGGAGGATTCGCTGGCAGCCCTTTGAAGTGAAGGCAATATCCAAATGCTCAGGGCTAACCCAGTGAACATCCCAATCCCGACTAAAGTGGATGGTGCACCTACTCCAAAATGAAATCCCATTGGTTTTGACCCACGGCCACATTTGCTTAAGCTTGCTAGGAAAAAAACTAAGACCTGTTTCCAGTAATGTTAACCCCTGATTTTTTTAATAAAAAAAAACACCTTGGTTGATTAATAGGGGGGTGTCCCCTTTTAGTGGGCCTAATAATGCAACGGGTTTATTCATCCTGGGTCAACATTGTGATAGATTCCCTTTAAGCCCAAGGGAAAATATGCCCAAGGGAAAGAGGGTATAGGAAACTATGCCATGCCTTGTGTGTCAAAAAACCCGACAAGGGAAAATAAGACAAATTTTCTGAAGCGACTGAAAGAACATGACATCGCCGCCGAGGTGTTTGTTTCTGCGTTCCCGGGCAAAAGGGAGCTCCGGAGTTCCGAGGAGTTTGTTCGCCCACCCGAAATTATTGTGGATGGGCGCGAAATCCGCTTTGCACCACTTTTGGAAGCCAGAAGAAACCGTTGCGTGTTGGTATTTTCCTGGGAATCATCATTGCAGGGTCTCTTAGGTGGTGCAGGATTTCGTCCATCCACAGTAACTAGCCAGAAAAAGTTGGATTTCACCAACCATAAGTTTGGGGCTATAACCCGTGTCTAAGGGATCTTTGAGATACATGTCCGCTGCCCAAAAGCTTTTCGCTGATTGAGTGGAAAACGACCACAAACCAGCGGAAAGGATCTAAAACCGGGCTGGGAACCGCCAAGTTTATCAGTGGTTGGGACTGGGACCCAAAGGCTCGCTTTTTGGTTTCCGTTGTGAAGTCTTGTTAAGATGCAGGTCACAAGCCCCAAAAACCCAGGCCTGAGCACCGGAAGGACCCATGGGAGAGGTGGAACCGTTGAACCGGACGTTCCCATTAAAAAAACGGGCAGAAAACCATGCCACATGCCGAACCGTGGGAAAAGTTCCTGAAATTGGATTGGCAGAAGTGTAGCTCGCTTGCTTGGCCAAGCAAAAAGACGTGATGGTTTGCCTTCTTTATCAGTTTTCCGGAAGAGTATCAAGTCCAGATCGAGGAATGAGGCAAGGCAACCACCTAGATAGCCAAGTTTTTTTTTTTTAGTCACTGTTGTTGGTTTTGGGGAAAAGTGCATGGGAGGAGAAAAAAAAAAACGAACGCAACTGGCGATGCAGCCACTCTTTTTTGGGTTTGCTTTCACAGGGTTGGGAACCCCTTGGTTACCCACAGGTAACTGGACCCATCCAAACATGTTCCCTTGGCCTATCCAAGCCTCTAAACCAACAGGTCAAAAGGAATGTTCCCCAAACGGACCTGGGAACGTTGAGAGCGCGTCCCCTCTCAGCCCAACTTCTTCCCGGCCTTTCCTCTAGTCTGTAAAATAAAAGGCAGTCGCTCATTCGTGAACCCCTATACCCCGTAATCCACCGAAACCGTGGGATTTTGAAGGAAGCAGCTTTCACTTTTTCGGGTCTCAATCTGTAGCTCCCATCAATGCGGACCCCTGATCTTCCATTGAAAGCTAGAAAAGGAGATCAAGCCGCCACCGCAAGATGAGAATATTTTGGCGGCGCATAGATTCAACCCCGAATCTTCCCTTCCCGATGTGCCGACAGCGCTTCGCCAACTAGAGAGCCATGCTCTCGCCATGGCCTGGAAAGTCATCCTTCTTTCTTGTATGCCATTTTGCACTTGAGCCTCTCCTGGTTCTGCTTCTCCAGTAGGGATAGATTCCCTTGAAAACCAGCACGGGAAAATCAACAGATATGGTAAGCATATTCTGGAAGTGACTAAAAAGTGACTCATCAAGTGGCCCTTTCATGGAAGAAAGGAATCCAACCACTAAAAAGGGAGACCCCGGGAAAACAAGCAGGTCGCTTGGTTGCTGCAAGGGCCCCGGTCCCATGCGCCGGTGGCCTTTTTCCGGGTCCCCCCGCGTCGGTGAAGAGGTGGGCGTACTTCTTGTCGAGCGCGTCCAGCGAGGACTGGCTGCCCAGCTCCTCCTAAGGCGAAAGGCGCCTTTCGCCAGAAGTCTTGGGGAGGTTGGGATTTCGGGGCTTGGGGGTCACCCAAGTCCATTCATCTGCCTCCCTCAAAGAAATCCACCTGGATCGCCAGTTGCGGTCGTTTTTTGTCCATCCAGGAATCCACTTTACCCCAAAAGCCAACAACAGTGACTGAAAAAAGCGATCGCAACTTGGCTATCCAGGCACTTAAACACGGGTAGCCCCCAACTTCTGGTGACATCCAACTCTTTCTAATGGGTAGTTTACGGGCCCAGGTTGAATGCCCCACAACATGGAAAATGGGGAACACGTCGATGGAATCCGAAAGGTCACCCCCCCCTGGCCCCCCCGCCAATTCCATTCTTAGGGGAGACATGGGAGACCACCGTCCCACTAAGGGGACCGGTTGTGCAGCTTCCTTCGATGTATTTTTGGGGAGAATCTGTCTCTCTTGAGAAGCCCCCCTTTTCCCGAGGCTTCAGGTGCCCAACATGCGGTCTGATGATGTGAATCGACTGAGCCGCTTGGCGAGTTTTGACACGGTGGTTCGTTTAGCCCGAGTCTAGGACCTTCAAGTCAACACCAAAACACATGAGGTCTTTCTCTGAAGTCTTGGGGACATCGCGTAAAGATGCACCTGACAGGGGGTCCCTTCAAGAGGAATCTGATCTTCCAGGTACCCTTTCACAGGTGTCAAGTTAGCGGGAGACAGGGTAGAGGCTTGGTATATCGAGTAGACCCATCCGCGATGGTCAAGTCCCCATTCTTGACCGTTCTTTTTATTACTGTTCGTCGAAGTGAGTAAGTTGTTGCAAACCCACTCTCGGTTGCTTTCTGCTCCCCTGCTAAAAGTGAATAACTTTTAGTGGTTTAGTACGGAAAACCCAAATTCGTTGGCAAAAAGTTCTCCAGTCCTAACAGCCCTTGGCAAAATGCAAAGCAAGTCACTTATGAGCCCCACCCTGGGGGGTCAGGAGACCCCTCCAATACACTCCCAATGAAGAACCCCGACCCCGATTTCAAGGGCCCGAAAGAAAACAACCCATTTTGAGGATTTGCCCAAAATCAATCAGGACCCTTCACCTGTCATTCGTGGAATATAACCCTGGTGGCAAACAACTTACCAAAGTCGAAAATCCGAGTACCCAAATATCCAAGTTGCTGCTTTTTGCAGTCACGATAACGCCGTTTGTTTTGGGGCTAAGAGTGCATGAAAAAAACGATCGCCACTGGCGATCCAGGCAATTAGCAACCATTGAAGGGGGAAAGGGACTCCCAGTTTTGAGACAAAGGCACCTCAGAGCTTCGGGGCTCATCGTTTCGGAAGAGCTCGAACCGGGCGAAAAGGTTACTCAAGCGCCGGGGAAGAAATTGATTCATGCAGGGGATGGGTCGTAGAAAGCACGTCCCGCTTCCCAACTGGAGCTGTAGCAGAAACCTTGGCATCCGAATACCTGGACCCTCAAAATACCCCTACAAATGGGTTGCCCCCAAAAAAATATGGTTGGTGACATCCCCTGTTTATGGGTACCCTCCCGCGCACCTGTAACAGGGTACCTGGCAGATCAAATGTTCCTTTTGTAGGGACCCTCTGTCACGTGCCAGGGTCAAACAATAATCGGGTCCAATCGGTCCCTCCTTCAAAGATCCGAAGACCTCAAAATGGGCCTACCTAGATAACCAACTTGCGATCGCTTTTGTCAGTCACGGTTGCTGGTTTTTGCGTTTTTAGTTCATGGAACAAACATCGATCGCAACTGGCGATCCAGGTAGTTCCCAACGCTGACAGGGTCGGCAACTTGGGTCTTCGATTCCCCAAGTTAAGCAACGGCCACCCTTCGGTCAGAACCCACGGAAACAACCGCCTCCTTAAGTGAAATGAAGCCAGTCCGTCGCTGGTTCTATCCTTACTAACTTGGCGAACATCCAGTACATGGAGGGTCTGATGCTTAAAGTGAGTGATTAACCGGTTGGCATAACCAACGGGTGCAGTTTGCACACGAAGTAGATCGCCCATTGAGTGGGTGGGGCACAATTGGGGCAAACCATGTGCTAACTGATTGGCACTCACCTGGATCGCCAGTTGCTGTTTCTTTTTTTCCATGCACTTTACCCCAAAAACCAGCAACAGTGACTGAAACAAACAGCAACTTGGCTATCTAGGCACTCCCCTATGCATCTGTGGCTCTCAAAAAGGCCCTCTTCAAGTTCCAAAGCCTTCCAATCTGGGCTGTTCTCAGATCCTCTGCTAAAAACTTGATTTTTTAGTGGATTAACTGGAAACCCCCACTGAACCCTAAAAGGCCAAAACACCCAAGGCTAGGTCCTCCAGTAGAGAGGTTCGAAGAAGGGTACCAACTTTTTGCTGTAGTCTATGTTAGTAGGGGACCCCTCCCTAAAAGGGCACTACTGGGGGACCTAGCTTTCTATCCAAACCAACCTACAACGGACACCTGCGATCTCTGGTCGCAACTTCCCTCCCCACAAAAGGGTGAGAAAGGACACCTTGCTGGGGGATCCGAGATACGTCCGTCGCTTCGGGCCAAGCCATTCGAGGTGCATCCGCCGGGAACAAATCCCGGTACTTGTCCGTGAGCCGGGACAGCGCGGAGCGCTTCTTCGCATCCTCGGCGAATGCTTTAGAAGGGGGGTTGCTCGCAGATTCGCATTTGGCCATGGAAAGAACACAATAAATCAAACAAAGGGAGTTAAACTTTTATGGGGCGTAACCTATGGCGAGCCATGGGGTGGATGAACATCCATTTGCCACCTTTGATGTTCACCAGGGGTACTGGGTTTTGACCCACAGCGGATCCCAAGATTCCCCGATTCCCGGGCGGAGGTGGAAGAGACCTCTGCTTGGATCTTCGATTCGCCCAGCTAGTAAGTGGTTAGCTGCGGATACAACCCACTGACTGGGTTCACCCCACTTCAGGAGGCTGAAAAAAGCTGGTTCTGACCTGACAACAGCTTACTAAGTCGCCGAATTTCTCGCACCCAAGTGGTGGGAATTGGTAGGGTTCTTTCATAGGCGTGCGGGAAAAGCCTCCAGTCGGAGCCTTCGGGGAAATGGGGAAGGTTGACACGCAAACCAAGGGATTCTGTCAAGGCTCCCAACAGCACAGTAGATTTTTTGGGATGGGCAAGGAAACACACACGCACAAACCAGGGGGTTTTGTCGAGGTCAGGCTCTGTGTGTTGTACCATTCTACTGTTCTCATGTTTTGTGCCTGGTTTCTTGAGGGCCCAAGTTGCAAGGAAACTCCCCTGCCTAAAGAAGAAACACACACTTGCTGGCAACTGGGCGCTGGTTTGGTTTGGTTCTCTCTCGCGGGCTTGTGGCCTCCGAACGGAACGCCTATAGATAGCCAAGCTGCTTTTTTCAGTCACTGTAACGCGATCGTTTTTTGGGGGTTTTGCGTGCATGGACAACAACGATCGCAACGGGCGATCCAGGCGCTTCTTGTGCTCAAAAGGCGTTGCCCGAAAAAAGTCATGGTCGCACGGCCAGATGCCGTAAGTTCCTCGCTTGTTGTTTTCTCCGAACTATGCTCTCGGACGGGGTTCACACGGGCCAAATACGGGGCAACTAAGGCCAATGACCACCTTCCCGAAGGCTCCGATCGGCTTCGGCTTTCAATGGAAGACCCGAGCCCTCAATTAGACACCCCGCGAACCGGTGGTTGGGACCCGGTCTCAAAACCCGGTTGGTTGAAGGCCCTAAATGCATCGGGAGCCTCTGGGTTACTGGGAGAAAACAAACAAACAAACAAAAAACACGCTGAACATGCCTGTTGACGGTCACAAAAGGTGGCGTTTCGGGGCTTCCGGAAGGAGTCACATGGAATGTTGAGGTACCGGTCTCCTTCCTTCTGACCCCAACATGGGTTGCCATGACCCCCAATTTCGGTTTTGGGCAGTCTGACATGTTTGATTCGGGTCAGAAGGAGACTCTAGGCAAGGAATGTATACTAGCTGGGGGACCTAGGTTGGGTTGTTTTCACCCACGTTTAAGCGGGAATTTGAGGGTTCAAGGTCCCCCCCCCTTTTCCGCACTGGACATCATATACTGAATAAAGTGGGTACCTCAGCTCTCAAACTTCTTAGTTCATGGCTGGTGAACTCCCAACTTTCTGGGTACCTGAACCTTCAAAATATACCAACTTAGAAATGGGGCATTGCCAACCAAAATTCATCCGCGCGGGTGAATTCCCTTAACCTATTTTATTCGGTTAGTTCGTTCGATTCGGTCCAATTGGTCTTGTTTGTCTCCGCGGGCAACCTGAGATGTCCGGTAAGATGCTGCAAGGCTTCTCCCTTGCTAGGTCCTCCAGATTTGAGAGGTTCGAATACGGGTACCAACCTTTTTTCTGTAGTCTATTTTTGGGGAACCGCATCTCCCAACCAAAAAGGAAAATTGCTGAGAGATCGGGCCACCAATTATCGCTGGACCCAGCTTGCCCAGCGGCCAGGTGAGGGATCTCATGCTCCTCCTCCTCCTCCTCATCTTCTTCCTCGGAAAGCCACGCTGACGCAAACACATCGCTCCGCTGTCCGAATTCCCTGCACCCCTGCACGTTCCAACCTGGATCGCCAGGTTGCGATCGCTTGCGCTGCTTTCAGTCACTGGTGCGCGATCGATTTCTTTTTGGGGGTTTTGCGTGCAGCAAAAAATGCCACTGGCAATCCAGGTCGTTGGTTGAATCTACAAGCCGTGATTAATACATCACCTCAGTTATTGATCGGGTGGGCCCCCTGGAAGAAAGGAATCCAGCCACTTGATTCTTAAGTAAGAGGGGACCCTCTTAAAAAGGAGGGGTTGGGGGGGGTGTTAGGGTGTTTCGCACCACGAAATGAAACCATGGGAATGAAACCCATCACGATTGTTACGGCATTTGCGTTGGGGAATCGAACCCACCCAGGGTTTCGGACGGGTGGCGCAACAAATGGATGTTGCAACCTCATCCACCGTGTGGACCGCCCGGGCAGTAAGAGATACTCAGTACCAGCTTCCGGGCCGGAAAGCTCTCAGAATTGAAAGATTCACCGCAAGGGTCGGTGGAACACTACTCGGCCGTGTTGTTTTTTTTTTGGGGGGGGGGAGGGAAAAAGCCCCCCCAACAAATGTGGCGGTGTTCCTTTTGGTTCTCCTCTGCAAACAAAAAAAAAGGGGGGGCTTGAAAACACGGGACGAGCCGCCCGCTAGTTTTCTTGTTCATGTGCAAGCAACAGGCAATTGCAAAGAACATCTTCGCTGGTGCCCCCGCGGAAATGGTGGTGAAACGCTCGGGGGGAATCTGTTCAGGGAACCCCTAGAGCTTTCCACTAATGTTGACCCCGGATTTATAAACCCCTGCTTCTTAATATGGGGGTGTTCCCCTCACAAAGCGATAAATCCCAACTAACACCAGGGACACCCCCATATTAATAAACAGGGGTTTATGCATCCGGGGTCAACATTACCCTACCGTGCACCTGCCCCAAACATGGGGATTCCATAACTGGGCTGCCCTCAGATCCCCCGCGGAAAGTCGACAACTTTCAGCGGGCTAAATGGAAACTACCACTAAACACTAGAAGCCCATCCCAGTATAGGGGCGCCCCACTTCGGCAGTCAATTTTCCTCTTCTAGGGCCTCCAATCAATCCCATTACGGGGGCCGAAAAAAGCTCAGGAACCGGATGGCTGGGCTCGCCACCATAAGTGGTCACTGTGGAAGGGGGTTTCACCCAACGCAAGGAAGGTGGCCCCCTTCAGCGAGCCTCAAAGAAATCCTAAGCAACCGGAGGATTTCAAACTAAACCACCTACCTGGACCCTCAACAAACATCCCATGGGTTATTGCCACCCAAAACCCTGCGCTTCAAAAGGCCTGTCCACAGGAGGCCTCTGGAAAGAGGCCTTCATTTGTCAAGAGGCCTTGTTTCGCAAACCCGGAAGTATCCATGGTAAGTATCCACGCCTTTTCAAGGCCTTTGGCCCCTTGTTCCTGGCCCAAAAAACATGGTTTTACATTGGCTGCATATGGTGCGTCACCCACGATATCGCTACATGTTGTCCTTTGTGCTCTCAGTATCTGACATCTTTACCTCGCATTGCTTTGCTCCAAGGCAGTTGTTTAAACGGACGAACTCCAGTGGAGTTACGATTCCATGCTTTCCTTTGGAGGTGTCGGCACAGTTTCGGCGACCCTGCATTTTTCGTGGAACAGACGCCACGCTCTTGCACGAAGGCTGCAGTTGGCCCAAGCAAAAGGTTGGGTTTTGGAAGTAGCGTCATGTGGTCCTACTGGGTTTTTCTGTGCTGTCCTCGCTTTTTGGCATTGCGTCCATGCCTTTTTGAGGCCTTTCCCCGCCTTTTTGAGGCCTTTCCACGCCTTTTTGAGGCCTTTCCACGGGTTGTCCACGCTTTGTCCACGGTCCAGCTAGTGTTCTGAGTCACTTCACTGGGCAAAATGGTGCACAGCGTTTTGCTGACACAGGCAAACAAATGCAGATCTTGTTGCTAACCTGGCTCAAATTTCTCAAGCAGATATCTACGAAGGGGGGGTTCAAACTAAAGAGCGTCCCAAGCAAGATGGTAGGAAGGTTGCAGCTTTGATTCTGCTAAAGAGAGTTTTTGGCTTTGGCTACCCCTCGAGACCCTTCAGCTGAGGCATGCGCAAAAAAGCATGCTATACGCATTCAACAACATGCCAAATCCCTTCGAGTAAGTATATTTGCCAGAAACTGCCCGAGGTGGCCACCCCCAACTTTTCAAGGCCGTTGCCCTTATTTTTTGAGGCCTCTGCACACCCGATTCAATGCCTCTGGAACAAAACAAGCCCTAGGACTAACAAAAGGAGGCCTTGGAAGCCCAGGGACAATTATGGTTGGTGAGTTCCAACTTGTTTACTAAAAGTCCAACTAAACCATGGGACTCTTTCAAAAAGGTTCAACCCCGGTGGCACCAACCGCCCACTTCCGCTTCCAAGATGCGACGTCAGGGTCTGTCTTGACCTGGCGCATCTTTTGTAAGAAGCTAGGTGCAGAAGACCAAAGATGCCAAAGGGACGCGTTTTTTGGGTGGTTTTCAAAGGGACACCAAAAGGACGACCACAATTGTGTGGGTCTAAACAAAGACACCTGGACCCTCCAAATTCCAATTTTAAAACTAGATGGCCCTAAAACTATGGGGTGAATTCCCTGTGTGTGGGTTGAGGGTCCAGGTTCCCGAAAGGAAACCAATAGATGGATAATTGTGACATGTGTTCAGACCCCTAAACCACGTTAGCAACACAGGTCTCAACCCACCAGAAGCCAGCCAGAAGCCAGAAGCCAACCCAGCCAAGCCGAAGCCAGAAGCCAACCAGAAGCCAGCCAGAAGCCACTACAAGTGGCCCGGAGATATAATCTTGTTGCTGGCTCAACCTAACAGCGTCTTCTCCACCTTTGCGGAACCTCCAAAAGTGGGGCATTCTCGATGGAGACCACCAGTCAAGTGCATAAGAAAACCCATAGCGCAATCGAATTTTGATTGGGAGCCCCTGTAGTATGTCCACCAGCATGTTCTTTTCATGTTTGCCAAGCATGACACTCTCAGCCACTACGGGCCTTACGAAAGCGTTGAGTTGACCCAAACGGAACTCGGCTCTGACGGCCCCAAAGCGTAAAAACTTCAAGGTACAAGAGCCATGTGGCGGATATGTGGCGGATGTGAGGATTTCCTTTGGCCAGGGTGCAGATGTTCTTTCAACAAAACTGGCTATTGCAACCCAAAATGATGGTTGGTGAATCTTATGGGTTGAGGGTCCAGGTACTTGCGTGTTGTGGTTGGTTGGTTGGTTGGTTGGTTGGTTGGTTGGTTGGTTGGTTGGTTGGTTGGTTGGTTGGTTGGTTGGTTGGGTGGGTGGGTGGGTGGGTGGGTGGGTGGGTGGGTGGGTGGGTGGGTGGTGGGTGGGTGGGTGGGTGGGTGGGTGAGTTGGTTGGTTGGTTGGTTGGTTGGTTGGTTGGTTGGTTGGTGGGTGGGTTGGTTGGTGGTTGTTGTTGGTTGTTGGATGTTGGTTGTTTGTGTGTTTGCCTTTTTGTTTGTTGTTTGTTATTGTTTGTTGTTTTTTTGCTTATTGTTTGTTGTTGGTTGTCGTTGTGGTCGTGGTCGTGGTCATGGTCGTGGTCGTGGTCGTGGTCGCGGTCGTTGGCGTTGTCGCTGTGGTTGTCGTTGTCGTTGTCGATGTCGTCGTCGCTGTCTTTGTCTTTGTCTTTGTTGTTGTCGTTGTCGTTGTCGTGGTCGTGGTCGTGGTCGTGGTCGTGGTCGTCGTCGTTGTCGTTGTCGTTGTCGTGGTCGTGGTCGTGGTCGTGGTCGTGGTCGTCGTTGTCGTTGTCGCTGTCACTGTTGTTGTCGTCGTTGTTGTGGTTGTTGTTGTGGTTGTGGTTGTTGTTGTTTTTGTTGCTGCTGCTGCTGCTGTTGTTGTTGTTGTCGTCGTCGTCGTTGTTGTGGTGTTTGTTTTTGTTTTTGAAAAAACACAACTTCCTTGTGG
The DNA here is from genome assembly GCA_963377175.1 of Effrenium voratum. Lineage (NCBI taxonomy): Eukaryota > Dinophyceae > Suessiales > Symbiodiniaceae > Effrenium > Effrenium voratum. The sequence goes on from CAUJNA010001446.1 coordinate 2,012,602, forward strand.
ATCTTTCACGGAATGGAAACACCACTTCAGCCGCTCCAATTCCCCTTCGTTTGGGTCAGTTTTCCCCGGCGTTACGCCTCCTTGTCCGTGGCGTCGGTCCGGAGACCATATGCCTAGCGACTGGACACAGAAAAAGCCGGGAAACAACCCCCAAAGGGTACCTGGCAATATGTGTGTCTATATGTATATATATATATATGTGTATATATATATGTGTATATATATATATACATATTAATATACATATAGATACACACATGTATATATGTCCAGTAGGTAGTAGGTTCAAACTTTGATTCAACCGAAATAAATTGACATATTCTTAAGCCAATGGACAAAGACAACTCCCGGACCCCTTCAACGGGTGGTCAACCGTGGAGGGTTGGGTTTCCTCCATTTGCTGAGAAGCCCCCTGGATAAAACAGGTCCAGCAGCGACACATCTTTCAATCCAACAGGAGACAAAACATATTCATTTCAGCAAATGGAAGTGTCAACAAAACACGGCTCTGTGAAACCATTTGGATTTGATTTAGGGATCTCACAAGGGCCAATGCGACGGTTGCAAAAAAAAAGAAGCTTCGCCGCGAGGAGGGAGCTCACCTCTTACGAGTCTCCGAATCTGTCAACATTTTGTGGACGGCCATCACCCGAATCATTCAAAAACTGTTGTTTAAAAGGTAACAAGGAGACTCCTGGTATGTGAAAAACGAAAACTCCCTTTTTTCCTCACTTCCAGAATGAATGGGCCAAAACAGTCCATTTTTGTTTTCTTCCTGAATGAACGGGCCAAAAACAGTCCAACTTTTGTTTTTTAACCTCCTGAACGCATGGGCCAAAAACAGTCCAAACTTTTGTGGTTAACCTCCTGAACGAATGGGCCAAAAGCAGTCCAAACTTTGTGTGTGTGTGTGCCATGAAAATGGTCTTCCCAAAAGCTCAAAGTCCGGGGGTCAGGAAGTAAGACTTGTTTCCAACCATCTTGGGCCCTCAAAAAGGCGTTTGAGGCTCAAAACGCCGATTTGGAGGTCGAAGGAAACCACAAGAAAACCCACGGGTCCATGTTAGTGGACGGTAGTATTCGTTTTGCATCACTGAACGAAGGTTACAAAGAGCTCAACAGATTGCGAGCTTGGTTTGGACAAGCCAGACAATGGAGTCGTGCTGGACAAGCACCGGAACGCCTCGGGAACAAAATGATACGGCTTATGGGTGTGTGTTTTTTCATAGACCCCCAGACATGGTTGACCCCCCCAAAATGGTCGCAGCTGCTTCCTTTGCCCTTTCTTTCCGCTCCAACCGTTTGGTTTTTCTTTCACACCACTCCAAATGGGTGCGTCGTTTTTAGGGTTGGACACCCCCGGAATGGTGGTGGTCCTTTTGGTCTCCCGAAGAGAGGGTTCCCAAAAAACAACGACAGACCCAAAACAGGTACATGACAAGGGTCTCCAAGCCAATGCATATCGGCTTTTCGCGAGGAATGTTGAGGATACAAGTACCTGGACCCTCAAACTACCCTGAAAAATGGGTGGTCATCCCACTTTGGGGCGATAACCCATGTTTAAGTTGGAATTTGTGGGGGTTCAGGTACCCTCTCTTAGTGTCTTAGTGTGTGTGTGTTTGATGTTTAAGGAAACCCGTGCCGGGCATCGCCCAAAAAAAAATCGGCATTCTGCCTTATTTTCACACAAGCTTGGTTCGGGTCATACCTTTGCATGGCTTGGTGAAATGACAAAGGCTTGCTGTTCATACCATATCCCCTCCCCATTTTGAAAATGGGGATTTCCCTTCAGGGAAGCCCGGGGTAGCAAGGTCCACCCGACTGGTAGGAAATGGAAGGTCTGATCCTTTTGCCTTCGAAGCGACCTGCAAAAGTGCCCGTTGAAAGCTTGCTGGCGCTGGATCGGATTGCCAGGAGATCGTCAGGCTGTGATTTTTGAGTTACCCCTCTTTCTTGATGGTTTTCAGGGAAACCAACAGGAAAACCAACCCTATTTTGCTTGGTCCAACCTAAAAAAAGGCACACCCAAGCGGGCAAACCGTGGTCTCAAATCAAAGCCACTTCCTTGTATCCCAAGAGGGCACTCGAAGGGTCATGACCCCCCCAATGTAAACCCCACATTGGGGATCTTCAAATGGCCATGGGTCAAAACCCCGGTTACCCCCCAGTGAACATCCCAATCCCCACTAAAATAGGCCAAAATGGGTGGCGCACCTATCCCAAAATGGTACCTTTGGTTTTGAGCCATGGCCAAATGGAGAACCCCCACCCCAGGGCCGTGTTGGTCCCAAAAAAGTGGCTTACAGCAAGGCGAGTGACGTCTGGCCAAGGAGCAAAATTTAGAAACAGCGCGAGCGCGATCACTCGCTGCATCATCATCTTGCCGGGAAATTCGATTGGACGGTTGGACTCACACATCGTGTATTTTTTTCCAAGTAGGGGAGCCTTTGGTGGCCATGTAGGTTGGATTCATCTCCTCACAAGTGGTGAGGTCGGCTCCAACTCTTGAAATTCATACCCGAACCCCTCAAAATACCCTTACAATTGGTTTATTCCCCCCAGATGGGGTGGAGAAGAAACCCTTTTGATGGGTAGTTTGGTCCAGGGCCTCCGTTGGCACTTCTGAAGTCGGCTCTTCAAGTTCAGTTCGCCCAGGTCTGGGCTGAAGGCTCAGTGCAGAGCCCGAGAAAAGACACATCTTGGTTGCTGTTGACCCCCTACCAAAAGTTTAGCATTTTGGTGGTTTAGTGGAAAACCCCTTGATTTCCCGCAAAGTTAAAGTCTAAAGATCCAACCCAATAGCAGTTAAGACGGGGGCAACTTCAACGGGACCCCCCAAAAAAACGCTGCAACCCCAAAACCGCCCTCCTCGACCAAGCGGTGGCCCAACGCCACCCTCGCAAGATGCTCAAGGCGTCAATGGCAACCTTTTGCTTTTCATCGGAGGTCCAGATGCCCGGCTGCAACCAAAAAACAGAGCGTTGCCTAGATCGCCAAGTTGCGATCGCTTCTCTTTTTTCAGCCACTGTTGCGCTCGGTTTTTGGGGTGTTGAGTGCATGGAGAAAAAAATAAACTCGCCACTGCCGATCCAAATTTGAGGGTTCAGGTTTGTCTGGCGGGGGCACCCAAAATGGGCCGTGGTTCCTTGGTTTCCCATGCAAAGCTCAAGAAAATACGCACCCAAATGTTTTGGGCCATTTTCGTGCTGATTCCGTCACTGCCCGGACCCTCAAATAACTCGTGAAAAAAAGAAGTTGGAATTCACCCACCGCAATTTTGGGTTGCAACAGCCCACTTTGAAAGAAACACATGGGCCCAAAGCGATATCGCCCTATTTGTTTCAAGTTGGACATTTCGGGTCACTTTCTCTGGATCCCGACGCCTCACCCTTTCAACATTTTGTATTGGACCTGAACGGCCCAAAGGCCGATCAAGCCGGTGGCCAGCCCTTTTGTCTTTTTCTCCTGCAAAGATCTCGATCTTGAGGGCAAAAATCCTCCCAAATGGGGTCTTCAAGACTATGCACCTAGATAGCCAAGTTGCTCGATCGCTTTTTTCAATCACTGTTGCGATCGGTGTTTGGGGTAAAGTGCATGGAAAAAAAGCGAAAACGCACCTGGCGATCCAGGCAGTTCTTCCATTTACACTACCGGTCTTCTCCCACGGGTTTTGTTTGGCCCCGATGGGTAGTTTTGCTTTTGCTTTTGAGGAATTGGTCGCTTTGGGTTCTCCATTGCAGGGCCCAGAAATGGGGGGCGGGGTGTCCTCCAAAATGGAAAACGGCTTCCTTTTCTGGCCTTTCATGGTGGATGTCCCGTGTTTGTTCTTGTCACGGATTGACAAAACTTTTCACATCATACCCCAACAAGACTGCCTAGATAGCCAAGTTGCTGCTTTTTTCAGTCACTGTTGCTGGTTTTTGGGGTAAAGTGCATGGGGAAAAAAACATCGCCACTGGCGATCCAGGTGGGAATTGGGGGGTGAGGGACCCGCATTCTTTTGCAGCCCGAGCCGCGAAATAGTATGCTTCGCAAGAGGGTGACTTTGTCGGCCAACGAGAGGGCGATAGACTTGAGCCAAAAGCCGCGACGGACGAGTGGCACAAGCTCATGGCTGCCGGGGCGGGGGGGGTGGGCGTGGGAGGAGGGGAGGTAAGCCCTTAGTCTTTAGTAAGGCCATATGCTCAATAAGGGATGATTTGGGCTCACCCCTCCCCCCTCCCCCCCGAGCCCGCATGACAAGCATGTGGAACATGGCAACCCTGAATTCTATGATACTGTGGACAAAGTCCTGCACTATCTGGTGGGTAGCTTGCTCCTACTCCAAATACACGTCGTGTGTTGCTTTTTCCGTTGACACAATTAAAAGAGCCTGTTTTTTTTAGGGTAAATACATGCTTTGTTCGTCAGGGATTGACATCAATTGAAATCATTGCTCTGAAACCTTATGGGCCAGCACCCTCCGACTACTGCCCAAACGGCAGTAGATAGAAATTTCCCAAAAACGACCATAGTTAGAAAACTACTGCTAACTACCCGGTAGTTCCAAAAATACAATTTAGACGGTAGTCGGAGGGTGCTGGGGGGTAGCTTCTTCTGGATTTTGTCCAGCCGCCCCATAGCCGAATTCCTTGATTCCCACACGAATGACAAAGGTCACTGGAGCTCCCATGCAAGAGGCAACCTGGATCGCCAGTGGCGAGGTTTCTTCTTTTTTCTCCATGCGCTTTACCCCCAAAAACCGATCGCAACAGTGACTGAAAAAAGCGATAAAGCAACTTGGCGATTTCTAGGTTGATCCATTTTGCTACTCTGATTTTCGCCTGGGGGGAGGGAGGGTAGAGGAAGTACTCCCTCCACCCCCTCTCCCATGACTCGTGTTGAGGACAGATCGATCGCATTGAGACCTGAAGACACCCAGGCTAGAGAATCTAGAGAAGGTAGCCTGCCTGGACCCTCAAAATACCCTTGTAAGCATGGGGTCGTTGCCCCGAAAACAGGGGTCGCTGGATTTGAAGTTGTTTTTGCCCGGTGGATGAGGGTGGTTCGAGGGCCTAACCTTAGACCCAACTTTCCGCGAACTTCTGAGAAACCCATGGCCCGGCCAAAGAAAGGCGCGATCCAGAATAGCAATGTAATATGACCGGGCAAATGGGGAGTTGTCAACGATATGGCTGGCTCCGTTTTGGACCCAGGTGCCGCCCAAGGTGCCGCCTTGTAAAGGGGGCACCAAAAAGGGCCCGAAATTTTGACACTACGCGAATCTGGTTAGGTACGCAATCCCATTGGCCCTAGTAGGTTTTTGGGTTACCATGACAATGGCTGACAAATCGAGCCCTAAGAAAACAGACCCATATCCATTTCTTGCGTGCAATTTGAGGGTGAAAGCAGATGAAATCCCAGGAATCCCGACCCTCTCAAAGCGGCTTCGGGAGGTCAAGTGGCAAAGCCGCCCTGAGCATCTTGGTACCTCCAAAAGGCCCGCAAAGGAAATGAGCTTCCAATGGGATCGGTCCGCTTCCATCGATCCGCTCTGCAAAAGTCTGGGGGACTTTCCTCTTGGGCCCCGACTTTTTGTTGGCCCTTGGCTCAAATTGATGCTCCTTACTTGGGTGTTCGGTCGAGCTAGCAAGTTACGGCAACCAAGGCTATAACCCACGTAAAAGCGCCTCCTTCAGTGGGAGTAACCTATATCCCATTTGGTGCCAGTTGACTGGCCAGACGGATCAAGTGGAAAATGATGCAGCACTAAAGTGGCGGCTCGCTTCAGGTTTCTGCTACAAGGCCCGAGGTACGTGGCTTGTAATCTGTATCTTCAAACCATCGGACTCTGTCGTCGGTCAACACACCTAGAGGTCCCGGCCAGCCTCACGTACCCAAGTACCGGAGGCAACCGTGGAGCCCCGATTGTCTAGGTCCTCCAGTAGAGAGCTTAGAAGGGCACCAACGTTTGCCTGGCTTGTCTCTTTTACGGGAAGCCTCTCCCCCAAAACAGAAACGGGAACAGGGGCACTACTGGGGCACCTAGTTGTTCAGACCAAGATGCAGTCGATCTATCCCACAGGCAGGGATCCGGGCGAGAAACTTTCGTCCACCTCACCGATCAGTCGTCGAATCCGATTCGGGTGACCCCAATGCCTGCCGTGAGTTAAACACACCCAGCATCTGGTTCAAAATCGCAGCCACCCAAAGCTTTTCTATGGAGGGTGCAACTTGGCTATCTAGGTAGTTGAATCCTGGCTTCGGCTTTCAATGGAAGCCCCCGCGACCCCCTCCAGTAGACACCCCGCAGGTTGGGGTCCCAAACCCTGGCTGTCTGAGGGCCCCAAATCCATCGAAGCTGGTTGCCTCTGGGCAGCTTGAGCCCGACTTTTGTCAGTAGAGAGGTTAGAATAATGGTATTTTTTCCTTTTTTTTGGTAGTCTATTGTAGTAGGGGAACCGAATCTCCCAAAAAAAAAGGCAAAAGGGCACAGGGGACCTAGACTTAGCGGTTTCCCAACCCTAAGGCTCCCGATGCTTTTTGGGCCAATCCTCAAAATGGTCGTTGTTGTCATAAGGCCAAGCTCACGTAGTAGGGACCTTGAGTAGACGCGGCACAAGCGATAGTTGGCACTTATTTGTCAGGGTAAACACTACCCCGCCTCAAGTGGCTGGAAACGTGAGGTTCTTTTCGGACGCGGCAAACGTGGCAAGCGCTTTGTTGGCAAAACGCATTGGCTTAGCTTCATCTGCTTGAGCCCCCTGGAAAAAGTAAAAACATCTCCAGTAGTGATAGATTCCCTAAACCAAAACGAGGGAAAATAAAACATACTCTTAAGCGAATGGAATCTTGTGCTGCTCCTTGCAAGGGAAGGACCTTATGCTCCTGGGTGCGGTTGATCATAACCCCACCTTTGACCAAGCCTTTTGAGTGTTCTCATTCTGCCAATGCGGAAGGCATTTCCGGACAAATACCTGGAAGACCGACTCCCTCTTAAAGGGACCCCTTGGCAATAAGGAAGCCCTCGGGGAAAAAATGGCGTTCCTGGTGTTTTCCGCTTTTTCACCAACCCCAAAGGTGTCCTCTACAAAAAACAGCAAACAAAGTTGATTTTCCTGCTGAGTTCCGCTCAAACGAAGAAAACCCCAGCTTGTTGATGGACTAAAAAGAGCCGTAGACATCCAGGCCCCAACGTTCAACTTTGATTTTGGTTCCAGCCACAAACTCAGACAACCGAACACTTCCTCAAAAAAACTTGAGGGTTCTCTCAGCTTCAACCCCTTCCAGCCGAAAAAACAAAAAAATCGGCCCACCCAGGGCGTAAGGTGAGACACACCCGTGACTTGGTCCAAGCGGCGGTCGTGGAATTTGCGGCCTCCGGCTCGTAGTCCTGAGAGATTGAAGGCCCCATGAGGTCCAAACCCTTTCTGGGCTGTCCGTTTTCAGATCCGCTAAAAGCGACGAACTTTTAGTGGGTTAGATGGAAATCGGAACCCACTAAGCACGAAAAAGCCAAAAGGCTAAGGGGATGGCTGGGAGCCACCAAGCTTTCTGATAGGTTTCTCCCTAAGGCTCAGGACCCTTTCAATGCAGATCCCCGGACCCTGCAATGGAGAACCCCGGCCAATTCCTCAAGGGCCCTGAGAAACAACCCATGGGGGCCCAAAATCAATCGCGACCCTTAGGGCTGATGCTTTTGGGCGGAACGGAAAAAGGGGAGTTCACTGCTTGGGATCTTCTTTTGCGTGGATTTCTTGGCTAGGAACAAGGGACAACACACACTGCTCGGGCCGATGTGCTTTTGATGGCTTTGCCCATCAAGACGATGGAAACATGCAACGCATGTGTGCCACTGGAGAGCTCAAGGCAAATGAAAGGGGTGCAGCGAGATGGTTTTGGTGTGCAGAGCCCTTGCCTCAGCGGTGCTGGATAAGGCACCCGAAGGTTCAACTTGCCATGAGAAGAATGGCAACCAAGGGGACCCAAGGATGACAACCCTTATGTAACCAAAGGCGGTGAAATATGAACCCAACCATTTGTTCATTGGGGGGGTTGAATCCCAGGGAATCAGGGTGGTCACCCAAAAATAGAGACAATGTCCCTACTAAAAGGGGACCACCCCCCAGTCCTCCTCGTTAAAGTTCAAGGTCAACATTTATGGGAACCTCCAGAGATTTGCATAAACCCATCCTACTGTAGACAAAATCCTTGCACCAGTTGGGATGGATGAATCCCTATGAATACTGGAATAAACCAAGAAAAAACACCTACCAACTGGCACCATGGTCGTACTACTGGTGAGGGGAAACCGCCCCCCCCCCCCCTTTTTAAGAGCTAAGGCCAGGGTATGATAGGGTATGATGTTTATCCTTGACTAAAAATGATGTGTTCCACCAACCTTGTGTTGCACTAAAATGGTCCAGACTCCAAAAGTGACTAAAGTTCAGGAACTCAGGGAGTGAGGAAACTGGAAAACCTCCATTTGCTGAAGTCCCCTGGAGAAGATGGACATATGTCCAATAGTGGTAGATTCCCTTTCTCACCAAGGGTGGAAATATGTTGTTTAAGCAAAACACATCTTGACTAAAGTTCAGGAACTCGGTGAGTGAGTTTACTCAAGTCCCCTGGAAAAGACCCCAATAGTGACCGAATCCCTTTAACACCAAGAGAGGAAATATGTTGCCAAAAGCACAAAACTTAGCAAATGGAAGGAACAGTGATAAATGAAATCACCGGCAAAAAAAACATTTCCCGAATATCTCTTTGAGCCTCCCGGCGCCGTCTTCCAGCCGTGCTCCTGGCAAGCCGCCAGTAAAAAAGGCAAAACAAGAACGAGGGCTGAAATGCGCCATCTAAGTTCACCCGATTGCACTCCATTCCAATCATGGAAGTGGACAAAGCGCCTCTTACAGATGATGCTAGCCTTCCAAAACCTGCACAGACGCACTTCCGTGTTGAAATGGAACTGACATGGACCACTCAGCTAAGATGACTGGCACCCATCAAATATGAAAGCAATACATTTTGATGATGCTCAATGCCGCTTCTCCCTTCTGTAGGCGAACTTGCACCCGACCTCCGGGTCAATGACCCGTGCTTGGATCAAACTTGAAAGACTGATCTGATCACCAGGTTGCTGAGGTACAAGGTTGGGCGCACGGTGCAGGCCCCACCGGACTCTACATGAAAAACACTGTTGCTCACGAGAATGGCCAACATGCGGCCTATCCGTTCGAGAACTGCCGCGGATGCGGCAGTTCTCGACGTATATCACAGTGCCTTCTTCAGCTAGCCCTGCAGATTGATTTTCAATATCGGGCAAACTCCAGCAGGCCAACGCAGGCATCTGAATATTCTACCTGCAACGAGTTCTGGCCGTCTGCATCCAATTGAACCCAGTCAGGCACGCTAGAGCGTTGCTGCTTACCGTTCACTGGAAGCTGATACACCACATCTCGTCTGATCGGTCCTCGCTTCAACTTCAGACAAGTTGTTGATTGTTTCTGGAATCCCCAAGAAAGGATGGTCCGGGCGGGGGGGGGGGGGGCGGGGGGGGCCCTAAGGCGGCCTAGGGAACCGTAGGGAACCCTACAGGTCTCAACTAACTGCCCATCCCCCAATTGTACCTACCCTTTTAGGATTCCATACTTGGATGGTCGATTCGCTAAGTTAGCAAGTGGTTAGCCACCTGGGATCTAACCTACTAATGACTGGATTAACCCCACATGTTTGAAGGCTTGTAAGTGGGTTATAACCGAGGTTACACACAACTTACTACCTCGGCCGAACACTCAACTGGGCTGTCCGTTTTCAGATCCCCTGCTAAAAGTTTAACTTTTAGTTGGTTACATGGAAATCCAACCACTAAACACTAAGAAGCTACAACGCCAAGGGGATGGCTGGGAACCACCAAGACAAGTAAGGAAACTGTCCCAGGGCTTAGCCAATCGCAGCTCTGCTTGCACTCGGAGCCTGAAGAAAGCGAATCAACCACCTGCAACATGAGCCACGGATCAAACGACGATCCGTTACCCTACGAGGAAATGGGTGCGCCCTTTTTTGCAGGATGCCCCGTGTTTTTTTTGTTTGTGGTGTTGAAGGGAAGCCAAACGGAAAACCAGCAGGTTTTTGGATGAGGGGGTCCCTGAAACATTGACGCTTTCGTTCATGCGCTCGTCTCAAAACCTTTGGAATCCGCAAATGGCTCGTTACCTCTGGAGTCTCTTTACAACAAACCAGCAAAAAACCATACCCGCACACACATCCATCTAGGAACATTTGGGTTCACTGTCTTTTTTTGTGACAAATCTTCGCGAGTCCTCCCAAATGGACCACGAACATGAGCGAACCTGACATGGACGTGCATTTGTTTGAAGGACCTTTCTTGGGTTGCTTTACAGAACAGCACCGGCCATTTCAGGGTGGTTTGGCGTGCTTTCCCAGCTACCCTCTACAAGAACCAGGTGTTCAAATCCAAATCCAGACCAATCCCACACAGTCCAAACCACCCACCAAGGGGTGCCTGATCGTTAATTGTCTTACAAAAACCCATTCAAACCACAACTTGCTTTTGGCTCACCTGAGAAAAATATGACGCCCACCCCAAAGAAGGCAACTCCGCGCCACGCCAAAAAATCCAAGCGCTTCGACCCGCCTTGGGCCAGGTTGCCCAGGAGGTACCCAAAGCCTCGGGGAAAACAGAAACGACCTGACGCCTTCTCTCCATTTGCTTTGGCGTCTGGAGAAACACCGTTCCGTGGTAGATTCCAACTTGAAAAAAACACCCTCGGGCAAATACACCAAACAAAAAGTTAGGCAAATGGAAGGCTGGAAAACACTTATTAAGCAAATGGAAGGCTTGGCCAAAAGCAGTCGTTTCTCTCTTTTGGGGAGGCACAAACATGGCGACCCCAAAACGCCAACAACAAAACCAACTCCGCGTGAAACGGAGCTCGATGGGAAGTGAGGATGCCCAGGCCAAGTTTTCTGCGCCCAGCTCGATTTGTTTCGTGGATCGAGCTACTTGGATAGAGCACCTGGACCCTCAAGGTACTCGAAGAAAAGAGGGTATCGTTGGTTTCCATTTCTAGGTCCTCCAGTAGAGAGGTTAGAATAAGGGTTCCCTTTTTTTCTGTAGGGTCTAGGGTCAGGTCAGGGTCCAGGGTCTAGGGTCTAGGGTCTGCTATTCACCTTGGCTTTCTTGCACTTCGCGTGGTTTCTTCTTGGGCCCTGTGGCAGGTCTCCGGAACGGCCTCATCCATGTGGTTGACCAGCAAACATGTGAATTCTCAGCCAAACAGCCGAAAGTCATGCCGATGGCAAGCAGGGCCACGGTCGCATGCGCCCCGGTGTCAGGCACTGCGCGACCAACACCGACCATGGTTCCCGCATGTCGGCCGCCGGGATTAACGCCGTCGCCGTCCAGTCGGGCAACGACCTGGACCTGCCCAGCACGGATCGGTCGAGCATGTAGGCGATCTGCGCCATCGCGCCTATAGCACGCGGATCTCCTGCAGTCTATCTTGGTAGGGGAACCCTCCCCCACAAAAGGGTAAAAGAAAGGGCACTACTGGGGGACCTAGATTTTGGTACCGCAGTTGTAACCTTGCTTGTAGCCTGCCTGAACCTATGCACTTAAAAGTTGGTTATAGCTCAATGGGGTGAATACCTGGAGTCTCCATGACCCTTAATCATTACCAAAAAGAAAGATATTCGGGTCATGGACCCATGTTTATAGGGTCAGAAGGAGGAAGCCAACGACATGGACCTTCAAATTACCCCAAACCGTGATTGTTATTGCACCCCAAACTCCTCGATTTGCTGAAGCCCACTGGGCTCAATGACAACATATGTCCAGTGACAAAACCAACAGGGGAAAAGAACAATATTCTGAAGTACTTGGCAAGGCCAACCAAGGTTATCGCTAGGACAACTTGCCTGACGTAGGCAGTTTAACCATCCAAGTAGCCTAGGTCCTCCAGTAGAGAGGTTAGAATAAGGGTTCCCTTTTTTCTGTAGCCTATTTTAGTAGGGGAACCCTCCCCCACAAAAGGGTAAAAGGGCACCAAGCTGGGGGACCTAGACCACATCCCCTTTCAGGCGGGAGACGTTTGCATCCTTTGACTGAGAAGGCCCCTGAAGATAGCAGTGGACGGTTTCCTTGCCTCTATTTTCCATGTTGGGTACCAATCTGAACCACTGCCATGGGCCATATTCATTGTTTAATCCGTAACTCAGCTTAGCTGTTGCCGCTCCCTACTTTCGGTTCGGGATTGTGAGCATAGGCGTCCTTTTAGGGGACATAGATGGCCCTGGTAGATGATTAAGCCACCAGGTAAACCAGGAATCGCCATCTATTTTTCGAGCAAAACAACCAAAAAGGACACCTATGTCTGCAGATTATACTACAATTCCAAAAGCTGAATGAAGAATTGGATCCCCAAGTAAAGGACCTTTTTCATGGCTTTCGCTGCCCGAATCGGTGAGCTCGCTAATGTTGACCCCGGATTCATAAGCCCCTGTTTATTGATATGGGGGGGTCCCTGGTTTTAGTGGCGATTCAGACCACCCCCAGATGAATGAATCCGGGGTGAACATAACCTAGGTTACCAAGAACTTCACTTGGCGAATGTCTCACTTTCAAAGAAGATCGTCCAAAAAAAATCGTCCAAAAAAAGAAGCCAGACGCTTGGCATGCGGATGCTTCCATCACTTTCAAAAAGCTCCGTCCAAAAATCGGTGCAACAAAAAAAAGAGAAGGCTTCCCTTGGCCTCATCGGATGCGTCCACGTCTCACATCCAAGGCCCGTCTCCGAGCCCGTGGCTCCGGCTCTCGGGCTTTGGGCCCCGGCTCTTCAGCTTGGAGGAGAGCTCCTTCGAATGCGCCGACGCTCGGGCGATGCGCAGGGCGCGCGCATGGCGCGCGCATGGCGCGCGCGTGGCGCTTCGCTCGGCGTGCCTGGGAGCTCCGTAAAAAGAAGTCGCCGCTCCGGTGGAGTGGCCAAGCGCTAGCCTGCTGCTCATCTAAAATGGTCGGCCAAAAGTAACCCGACCTGATGTATTTACCACTAACATGGTCTTCCCCCCAAAAGTAGTGTTAAAGTCCAACGCAAGGGAGTGAAAACAAAAAAGCTGCCTTTGCGGTTTGGATGTGGCGAATCTGTGAATCTGGATGCGAAAAGAGTCCAAAAGAAACTTACATTTTGTTTCTTGCTGGAGTTGATCAACAGGGGGAGGAACTCTTCGCCAAGTTCGTAAGTTGGTAATTATAGCCTAGTCTCTTACCCGCTGAAAAGAAGGGTTCTGTGGCGCTCGAGCGCCTGGTTTTTGGTTCACCAGATTCCGCGGGCCACTCACTAACTTGGCGAATCGAACATCCAAGTACAACCCGGAGGGGAATTGGATGCGAAGACAAGTTTGGTTCTTTCGATAGTTTGAGGGTCTGACCGAGTCTGACCCATGGAACTTGGGGAAAATACCTCGGAAGATGACCCTTGCAAGACACCCCGAACAATTTGTTCGAGCAACTCGGGAGATGTGGTACGGGGACCGGGTTGACCGGGTTCAGGGCTCTGCAAATAGCCTTAGGGAAAGACACCTTGGCTGAAACGAGCCCTCTGCACAGAGGAGCTTGTCCACTGATTCAGCCAAAAAGTTAAAGATCCAAAGATCCAAGCAATAGCCATAAAGACACATGCTGTCGATAGGCTAGGCAAAGTTCACAAACCATATGCGAAGTGGACACCCGATTTGAACACTGGCTGAAATCACCACCTGCCAAGTTTCAGGCTCAAAGCTCATGCGAGAAGGGCAATTTGGCAATTCGCGCCCTGGGGTTGAGGCAGGCCACGATTAAAAAGTTGTTTTCCGTTCAGGATGGTCATCCTCCAAGTTGGGTCGATCATTCTTGTCAAGCCTTGACTAAGAAAGGGATCGGTACTTGCCCTCAAAAACCCGGTTGTCCAAAAGAAAACGAGTACTAGCCACAGTACCCCACCGGAACCCTCACACTCACGCCTGCACCTCCGGGTCATCTGTGATGGAAGACGCCTGTCCGCACACACATCAGGACTCCCCAAATGAAAACTGATGTACATGATCTTTTTTAACCAAAACAACACGATTTTATCAGCAAATCAGAAACAACCCTAACGAACAATTCCTCAGGGGCGCCAAAGAACAACTTGCTTTCAGGGTCAGAGCATCCCAAAGTCCCAAACAAGTCTGGCGTTGCAAGTTCCCTCTACTCCAAATACTTGTTGTAAGGGACGCAAACCCTTAGTTTTCCAAGGCAAGCACCCCCGAAAAACAAGGGTTGACCACATATGCCCCGTCCAAAACGCAGAATTCTTTGGAGCCCAAGGAATTGGAGCCTTTTGTTGGCACTCCCTTGGAAGGTGGAGTTTTCCTTTTGGTTTCTACCAAAAACCAAGTAGCCTCAAAAAGGAAGCGGCATTTTGGAGCCTGACCGGAGGCATTTTTTTTCGAGATGGGCCCCAAAAAGGAAAACCTGGCGCTTTTAATCGCTTGATCTACCACGACTATGGTCCATTTGCTTTTTCGCCCCTCCCGAAGCATCCAAGGGGCCCTCCAAAAGGCCGTTTTGGAGGTCCAAGACCTTGCAATGGAGGTCCGGTTCAACCCCATAAATGGAGAGCCCAATGATGCTTAGGGCTGGCAAAATGTACATTGTCACATTCCAATAGTGATAGACCTTTAAAACCAACAAGGGAACATAATAAATTAAGCAAATGGAAGCAATATACCGCGAAAATGGTCCTGACCCAAAAAAGTGACTCTCTCGTCCGTAACGGAACTCGATCGGGAATGAGTTGAACTCACTTGCCCAAAGGACCCAGAAATACAAAACCTTGACCGATGGACCAAATCAGGGAACCCACCTGGATCGCCAGTTGCTGTTGTTTTTTGTTGTTGTTTTCTTTCCACGCACTTTACCCCCAAAACCAGCAACAGTGACTGAAAAAAGCAGCAACTTGGCTATCTAGGCAGATTGATGGGTATGGCTCACAGTTAAACCATCAGGGGACCAAGGTTTTACAGTATTTAGTCCATGTTTCCATGTACCACCGTTCCATTTCAGGTACCTATTTTTACCCACAGCCAGATTATCTTTACACAAAGAGACTAAAGTCCAGCACCTGCACCTCGTGTGCGGGGATTTCTCTGGCCCACAGCGTGACCACAACCACAAGACCGAAACGGAACTCGATCGGGAGTGAGTTGCGGGGGAAGAACCAAAAAAAGGGTCGGTATTTACCCTGGAAAGACCCGGTTTCCCCGAAAAGATCCCCAAGAACGAATAGTTCAACCCTCAAACTACCCGCAAAAACCACCTCATTTGGGGGCCATGACATTTTTTATCCTCCATTTGCTTAAGACCCCTGGGAAAAACACAAATGATTCCAGTGATAGATTCTCTCTCTAAAACCAACAGGGAAGAACACAAAATATTCATTTCAGCAAATGGAAGTTATGGGTCGTTCGAGGTCCAGGCATCCTCCTGGAGCTGAGGGAAGCGTCAGACGAGCGACGAGTGACCCACGCCTCGACTTGAGGCACCAACTGCTCCCAGTACTCCTTGTGGAGCTTCCGCCTCCGGCCGGCTTCAACCAGAACCACCGGGGTTTCAGGGGTTTTGTGGTGTCTGCCCGTTCCAAATACCACCCTAACGAGGGCACATGGACCCCCTAAGGTGTCGTTTTGTTAAGCGAATTCCCGTTTTTGAGGATGCATACGTCCTCTTTTTGTACAGTGTTGACACCCTAATCTACCTTGGGGGAGGGTGGGCTTGGGCTTGGTTTAGGGTTGGTTTACTTGGGGCATGGAACCCAAACTGGAATGCCAAAGGGGTCCAACCCTGAAAGGGTCACCTTTTCAAGGGTCATGACCGAGCTTCAAGGGCCCTCAAAAGGAATCCTGAGCCCTCGCATGAACAACAGCTCCCCGCCTTTTTCAGCTAACCCCAAACACCTCTTCGGATACGGAACGTCTCGTTGGAAACCAGCAAGAATGTAAGACGTGGCTTCCAGTTGGTTCAGACCCCTGGACAAAAGAACAAATTGACCAGTCATAGATTCCAACTTTAAAACCAACAGGGGAAAATGAAAAAAAACAGTTCAGCCAATGGAAGGTGGATACCCCGCAACCCGCGTCCCTCGAACGACGCTCGCTCGCGACTGCCAGTCGCGGGTTCGGAACCCCCACACGCCGTGGCACTTCCGGAAGTCTAGGTCCTCCGACCGGATCCGAAGAAACGAGTCCGGCAATTGTTGTGTTTTCGCCTTTTTTTTCTAGAACAGGGCTCCTGGATAGCCAGGCTGCTGTTTTGTTCGGTCACTGGTGCTGGTTGGGGTAACTTTGGCCTTGGTTGCCCTCGAGGGACCCGAAAGAACGACGACCAAAAAAAAACGGAGTTCAGCAACCGCAGCTTTAGGCAATGACCCACCCGGATAGCCAAGTTGCGATCAGTTGTTTTCAGTCACTGTTGCTGGTTTTTGGGGAAAAGTGTATGGACAAAAAAACTGTAACTGGCGATCCAGGTATGTTTCTTTCTTTTTGTTGTCTGTTTCTTGGAAAACTCTGGTGAACACCTCCTTTTTTCGCAAAGGGTTGACATCATACCCTGAAAAAGGTTGGCATTGTGTGTAGGGGGTGGATTTCGGGGGAAGCCTATTCTTGGGCGCGCTCGAAAAACACACCTCCAAATCTTGGCAGGGATCTGGTTGACTCAATGCAAAAGACTTGACTTCGCAAGTCCCGACCTGTCATGCGTGCCATGGGTCAAAATCCCGCACCCCCAGTGAACATCCCAATCCCCACTAAAATCCCGGTTCTAAGATGGGTGGTGAATTCACCATTTCCAAAATGAGATCAACCAAAACGGTTTTGACCGGCCATACGAGCCGCCATGGTCCTCTTTGGAATCTCGTGAGAGACATGGTTCCCGCGGTGTCAGCCGGGATCGGCAAACGGTCCAAACATCCAGTACCCGCTCCGCGGGCCGCAACAAGGCGCCTGAAATGACCTGGATCGCCAGGTGCGAGCGCTTTTTCATTTTTTTCCATGCACTCCAAACCCCGAAAACCGATCGCAACCGTGACTGAAAAAAGCGATCGCAACTTGGCTATCTAGGGAGGTACAAAATCCCTGAACAACTTGTTACAGCCATTCCCCTTGTTTAAGGGCAATTGCTTTGAGGGCCCAAGTAAACCAACGAAAAAAGGAGAGAGACTCGCCACCAGCGATTGAGGGTCCCAGTTTGGGCATGGTTCAAGCGGCCGAACTCTCGGCATGGTTCGGGACCCGGGCAAAAAAATACAATATGTCCAGTAGTGATAGATTCCCTTTAAAAAAACAGTATGGATCCCATTTTTTCACCAGCGAGCGCACCAGCGACTCGCCACAGGCTCAGGTAACCCCGAGTTGGTGGTTTGGATTGGTGGTTTGGATTTGGCTTTGAATTTCTGGTTCTTGTCGAGGGTCAATGGGAAACCACCCCGTGAGACCACCAAGCCACCACTCCAAACCACCAATTAGAGGGAACATGACAAGCAGGGCCAGGGTTCCATTGTTTGACAACCCCAAAGTAGACTCAAACCCAGGGATTTCCCTTTTGGGGAAATCAACCACTGCGTTTAAGTCTACTAGGTCCTCCAGTAGTAGGGAGGTTAGAATAAGGGTACCAACTTTTTTCTATAGTCTACTTTAGTAGGGGAACCCTCCCCCGAAAAAGGGCAAAAGGGCACTACTGGGACACACACACACACACACACACACCCAAGTGCCATGGACACTTAGAGTCGATGTTGCAGCCTGGAACCCTAAGAAACCAATACCCTAAATGAAAGAAGGTTGCAAAATAGACCCTAAGTGTCCATCATGCCTCCCCCTCCCCCAACCCCCCACCCCTCCAACCCCAGGACTCCTCCAGGAACCCGGAGAGGCGCTGCAGGCGGTGCCCCTTCTGCTCCGCCTGCTGCTCCCGCTCCAAGGCCGCAGCCAGCAGCACCTCTGCGCTCGCAACCGCCAGCCGCGTGGCCGCGTGGGTGGATTCAAACGCCAGGAAACGCATGCCCCGACCCACATTGGAGGATGACAATCCTGAACTTGGTTGACGTCGGAAGGGCAGCAAAAACTGATTTTTTAGCAGCTAAGTGGGGATGTCAGCCACTAAACCGCAATGATGATGATGATGATGATGATGATGATGATGATGATGATGATGATGATGATGATGATGATGATGATGACGATGATGAAAAGTAAACACTGGCGGTGACATCATAGGTGTCCCTAAGAGGTTGGAAATAGATGAGCGTTCAGCTGGATATCCCTGGTATAGATGAGAAAAAAACACCAGGGTTTACCAGGAATCACCCTCTATTTTTCGAGCAAAACAACCAAAAAGGACACCTATGGCACGTGAGAGAAGTGGTGTCTTGGATGTTGGGATGTGGCAGGGTCCGGGGGGGTGGGGGGTTCCCTAAAACTGCCTAGGGAACTGTAAGCAACCCTACAGGTCTCAACTAACTGCCCATCCCTCAATTTGCATACCTGGAGTCTCCTTCTGCCCCCTAGAAAAAGGGGTCATGACCCGAATCTTAATTTGTTGAGTCTGACCAACTATTTTTTAAGGGTCCTTAGAAAGACTCCAGGTACCATCTTAGGGTTCCATACTTGGATGTTCGATTCGCCAAGTTTAGTTCATAGTTCACCACCTGGGTTATAACACACTGACTGGGTGAACCCCATTGAAGGAGGCGTGTGCGTGTGTTATAACCCAGTGGAAAAGAACGCCGATGGGCGATCCAAGCGCAACCGGGCAAAATCATTTCCCGGGCCCTTGGGTTCGTCCGTGCAAATGTAAAACCAGATATAGCCAAGTTGCGGCTTTCGCCTTTTTTCAGTCACTGTTGCGATCGTTTTGTTTTTTGTTCAGGGGTTTTGAGTGCATGGGGAAAAAAAAGAAGAAAAAGCAACTGGCGATCCAGGCAGACAATCAGGGTCTTGAACTGCTCTTGTCCGAGAGAGTTGCTCGGGGTTCTGCATTGGAGAACTCCTTATCCTGGCCCGGGAGCCTCCAACTTTTTTTTGGTGTGCCAACCAGATTCGATTTGACCAAATGTGTGTCTGAGTCACTGAAGGGAGAAGGTTGTTTGAGAAACCACCACCTAGATCGCCAAGTTGCCGCTTTCGCGTTTTTCAGTCACTGTCGCTGGTCCCAGCAAAACATTATCTTTTTTGCCTGGTTAGTGGAAAATAAAGGGACCCCAAAAAAGCAAAAAAAGAAAACAAAAAGGGGAGCTAATTCCGGGGAAGTTTGGGGGTTTGAGTGCATGGAAAAAAGTGAAAACGCCACGAGAGCGATGGCAGGCAGAAAGAAATTTGGTCCTTCCGGGCAGGATGTGGTGTGCATTGGGTTCCGAAGTCATGACCCAAATGGGTATGGCTCAAAATTAAACAGGAGGGGTTACGCAGGTTTTGGTTCATGTTTCCATTTACCAGGGTTCCATTTTGGCACCGGTGTTTTGAGCCACAGCCAAATAAGCCCCGTGGGGAGTGAGCACTAGTAGCAACCTCAAGGATCCAACTTCCAACTTAAAATTGGGTTAAAACTCTGGTTGGTGAATTGTGTGTTGCGTTTTTGTTTTGTTTTTGCTTTTGGTGAACTTTGTGTTGCTCTCTTTTTCTTCTTTTTCTTCCGGTAGCTCTTTCGGGACCAGGAAGCCGTTCTCCTTGCTTCTGGGAACCTTGGCTGCCAAAGTCAAACACAGGATCCACTCGCCCCCCCCCCCCCACCATAGGGCTCCTTTTTAAGGGAAATAGATGGATATCCCCTGTATACAGCCTGTAGGTGAGAAAAAAAAAAAAAAAAAACGGGTTTCCCGATGGGAATCGCCGGACCTAATTTTCTATAGCAAAACTCCAGCTTAAGTCAACACCTGGCCCGGAGGCTTGGAGTCGGTGACTTGAAACCGGTTCAATGCTCGGACCGGCCAAACCGATCCTTAAAGATCCGGATGCAATAGAACATTGCAACTCACTCACTCACTCACTCAAGTTCGCACGGGGCCTCTGTGGGCGCAGCTGATTAGGCCCAAAACGGCAACAGCAATTGCAACTTGCAAATGGTGGGTTCAATCCAACGGTATTTTGGAAAGGAAAAGCCACATGTAACTCAAATGGATGGTTGCAAAATGTTTGTATCTTTTTTTTGGAGCCCTGCTTAGGACGGCAGCTTTTCGGTTACCTGATCAGACCCTTATCAACTCCCATTGCCATGGAACCTCACTATCGCTCGTTCCTTCCATCTTGACAGTTGTATCCAACCCCCCCATCCTTCCGGATTCTTCCATTTGCTTAAGCCGCCTGGAAAAAAGACATACTTCCAGTAGCGATAGGTTGCCTTGGGGAAAATACAAACATATTCATTTCGGCAAATGGAAGGATTGCGAAGGCCTCTCTCTTCGGGAACTTCTTGGGTTTGCAAACCAAATCAGTAGTTCGATCCAAATTCCCGGCCCCCCGGGCCTCCTCCACTCAGAGGAAAACAACTTAAGGTAGGCTAGAAACGCAGGGAACGCAACCACATCCAGTTGCCCTGACCATGGTTATAGCCTGACCCCTCCAAAATCCGCAATAAAAGAGAACATATGTCCAGTAGTGATAGATTCCCAAGCTTAAAACGTTACAAGGTAAAAGCTTCTATAAGCAAAAGTCAGCAAACGGAAGGGTAAGTCTACAGTGAGGTTGAAAATCTTGTTTGCCAACTCGCAGTGCCGTGAGGGGCCAAGGACCCCGCAAGCCAAATCCGCTACTGGATTCAACCCGTCCTCCAAAACCATCTTCAGCCATGCAAACCCGGACCAAACATCCGTCAAAAGCCACACGAAAACCTTCAGATTTGGATGGCTGGAGCCAACTGAAGCGCCTATGTCGCACATGTGGCGATCTAAGTCTGGTTGCCCCATGGGTTTTTGGGGGGAAACCTGGCGCAACCATGCCGAAAACAGGGTCAATCAACTTCGGGGAGCAGCAGAGGTGTGCGCGGTGGGTGTGTGTGCGTGTGTGTGTGTGTGTGTCCCGAAAGTGAAGAACCCTCCCAATCGAGCAGAGAAATCCTGGTGGCAGCAGTCACCAGAGCGAAGCTCCCAGGCCTTTGTAAATGGAACCACCTGGATCGCCAGGTGCGATCGCTTTTTTCCATGCACTTTACCCCCAAAACCAGCAACAGTTACTGAAACAAGCGATCGCAACTTGGCTATCTAGGCAAGTCTTGCATTTCGGGGTGGGAGCTTTTTATGGAATTTGGCGTATTTGACCCCGGATTTTCCCGGCGGTTTTTGTTGGGTCCTCACAGAGAATTCATTGATTTTGGCCGAGGAATTGGTCGCGATGGGTAGCCGTCGATTCGGCCTCCCAACCTTCCGCCTTAGGTGCCAAAAACGTGGCTCGGTTTCAAACCAAAACTTTACCCTCCCACAAACAGAATGAACCTTTCGCGCCGGAACCGGTTGGATTCTTTGTTCGCCCAAACCAGGAATCGGCTTTCCTGAGGTGAAAACAAATGAGCTCCCTGTCCGAAAGGCGAACCTTTCGGATGTTTGTTACCTCTGGTTCCGAAGATTTTTGTTACACCGCCTTGTGTGAAAGTACGGGTGGGGAGGGGTTCAAATCATTTCTGGAGAGCAATAAGGGGTCGGATCCGGGGCCCGCGAGCCCTCAAACTGGTGGGGAAAGCTGAGGTTTTTGGGGTGGGAAGGCAGGAATCCTTTTTGGGGAACCTCTCGGCTCACTCCAATTGATGCCCAGTGGATTTCCATGTGAAAAAAAAGGCATCCTTTTTGGGTTGGTTGAGTTTAAAAGGGAGCCCTTCCCAAAAAAAGAAGAGGAAAAAAACGGGCGCCACAAAGTTCACTTCCACCAGGGGTGCCAAGGCACATACCCCTTTGACATACCCTGGCATATGAACCCAAAAGGCCTGATGTGCATACCATATCCTCTCCCCAAAAGCATTATTTTCCCCTTGTACAGTGGGTTGGAAACTAGGGAAGCAAAGGGATATGAAGGGTATGTACTTCCCACCCTTAGATTTTGGGGAACCTCTCGGGTAAGCCCGAGTTTGTGATTGTCAACAAGTCCGCCTTGGTTTCCAGAATGCAACTCTATCCAGCATGTACTCCAGGATAAGCTGCCTAAAAACGCCGCCAGCGCCAACACGCTTACTATGCAGCAAAATGCAATGGTGTGGCGCCTGCTCGGTCACCCTCTCTTTCTCAGCACCGGCATCCAGCAAGCACTGCACAACTCCCTGATGGCCTTGCTGTGAGGCAACATGCAAGGGTGTGACGCCATCTTTGCTCGCCTTCTCTTTGTCAGCACCGGCATCCAGCAAGCATTGCACAACTGCCTGATGGCCATGCGCTGCCGCATAATGCAATGGTGCAGCACTGGCGCCATTTTTGCTTGCCTTGTCTTTGTCAGCACCGGCATCCAGCAAGCATTGCACAACTGCCTGATGGCCATGTGCTGCCGCAACATGCAATGGTGCAGCACCACTGTTGGCAGCCTTGTCTTTGTCAGCACCGGCATCCAGCAAGCACTGCACAACTCCCTGATGGCCCTGCTCTGAAGCAAAATGCAAGGGTGTGGCGCCATCTTTGCTCGCCTTGTCTTTCTCAGCACCGGCATCCAGCAAGCATTGCACAACTGCCTGATGGCCATGCGCTGCCGCAACATGCAATGGTGCAGCACCACTGTTGTAAGCCTTGTCTTTGTCAGCACCGGCATCCAGCAAGCACTGCACAACTCCCTGATGGCCCTGCTGTGAAGCAACATGCAAGGGTGTGGCGCCATCTTTGCTCGCCTTGTCTTTGTCTGCACCGGCATCCAGCAAGCACTGCACAACTCCCTGATGGCCCTGCTCTGAAGCAAAATGCAAGGGTGTGGCGCCATCTTTGCTCGCCTTGTCTTTCTCAGCACCGGCATCCAGCAAGCATTGCACAGCTGCCTGATGGCCATGCGCTGCCGCAACATGCAATGGTGCAGCACCACTGTTGGCAGCCTTGTCTTTGTCAGCACCGGCATCCAGCAAGCACTGCACAACTCCCTGATGGCCCTGCTCTGAAGCAAAATGCAAGGGTGTGGCGCCATCTTTGCTCGCCTTGTCTTTGTCAGCACCGGCATCCAGCAAGCACTGCACAACTGCCTGATGGTCCCCGTCTGCAGCATTGTGTAATGGTGTAGCACCAATGTTGCTTGCCTTGTCTTTGTCAGCACCGGCATCCAGCAAGCACTGCACAACTCCCTGATGGCCCTGCTCTGAAGCAAAATGCAAGGGTGTGGCGCCATCTTTGCTCGCCTTGTCATTGTCAGCACCGGCATCCAGCAAGCACTGCACAACTCCCTGATGGCCCTGCTGTGAAGCAACATGCAAGGGTGTGGCGCCATCTTTGCTCGCCTTGTCTTTGTCTGCACCGGCATCCAGCAAGCACTGCACAACTCCCTGATGCCCATGCGCTGCCGCACCATGCAATGGTGCAGCACCATTGTTGGCAGCCTTGTCTTTGTCAGCACCGGCATCCAGCAAGCACTGCGCAACTGCGTGCTGGCCTTGGCATGCAGCAATGAACAACGGTGATCTGCCCAAATTGTCTGCCTTCTCTGTGTCAGCACCGGCATCCAGCAAGCACTGAACAACTTCCAAATGGCCGTTTGCAGAAGCGTTACACAAAGGAGTCTTGTGTGAGTTTGTGTCAGCAGCATCGGGATCATGAGGCTTCTCCAACAGCTCTAGCACAAGTTGCGCGTCGCCCCTTTCCGCCCCTTGCAGCAAGTCAACACCATCTGCCAAACCCTCTGCTCCACCTGTGACTGCTTGAACATATTGCCGTTTAATGGCCGTAAGGCACTCAGCATTATCCCACAGACTCTCTGGCCCCAACTTGACTATGCCACTAGCCAAGGCGAGCCGCCTGAAATTCCGCAAGCACAATCCTTGCTTGGCCAGTGTTCATTGGAAAACCCCACACACACACACACAAAACTACCATACATGTTGTTGAGTTAGTTGATCCGCAATGAACACGCACAAAAAAAGGAAGCAGGGACATGGGGAAACGAACAACTGGCATCATTCAGACTGTTGATATTGTTTGATCTTCATGCAACTCGAAGCACGGCAGGAAATTCAAGTACCAATAGGTAGCTGGGAATCTCTTCGCCAAATGGCGTCGCAAGGCGTCGAACAAGCAGTCCCCATCATCATTTCCGCGCAGCTCTTCCCACACGGAATACTCCTCCGTCGTCATCACATCTGTGCCATCTACCAAGCGAACGCACGCCATGAGTGAATTGGACACGCACGAATTTCGAGCCATGTGCCTCAGCATGCAAGTGAGAGACACTGTATCAACCATGTTATGATGACCCTCAATGGGTTCCATCGAATGGGCTCCTTTCAGATGCAAAAAGGATTGCCGTTTGGTGCAAGCTACCAATTTATGAGAACCCCTTCAATGGGTAAGGATGGGTTCCCCCAAACCCGCTTGGGTACAAAGCATGCTTGAGACCGCCTGCCTTGAAATGGCCAGGGACCAACCCTTTATTGCCGCCCAGCCGCCCAAGCAAAAGGATGGACAATAGCTATGAAAAAACACGGCTCAAAACAAAACATCTACTTCAACCCATACTTCGCGGCGAAACAAATAAGCATTTATAAGATCAAACATGTTTTGCATGGATGGTTCTTTCGGGTGTGATCGGTACTTGCCTGACCGTGGGCAACCAACATCCAAACATCTGAACTGGGCTGTCCTCAACTCGGCTGCAAGTTCATCAAGCAAGTGCTTTGAACCACCGAACCAACTATAAAAAGCGGAGAAAAAACAAACTAAGCTGAACCAAAAGCGAAGAAAAACAAAAAAGAAGGCTAAGTTGGACCCAAAGTGATCAACAGGCTCTCCACTCTGCTCCGAAAAGACCGCCCGCTTTGCCGCCCTTTGCCCGGCGCCTCCAGGCGCGTCACCCGCTGCTGGCTGCTGAGGTGAGGCGCCTCCTCCGGTGGGCTCGGCGCCAGGTATCTTCTTTTCGGATGTCGCCTTTCAGACACACCCACCAGCACCCACGTGGCTCAAAATTCAAGAACCGGGGTTACGCAGATTTTAGTCTATATTTCCAGGTACCAAGGTGCCGTTTTGGTACCTTTTGTTGAGCCACAGACAGGTCTTACCTGCCCTTTTCACCCACCCAGATAGCCAAGTTGCTGCATTGGTTTTTTGGGGGGTCTTGAGTGCATGGAAAACTAGACCACGGTTGGCCCGAAAGCAGAACATCGCAAGCGAGGTCGGCCCAACGCTGCAGGATGCGTTCTTTTTCCCTACACGAAGCATTCGTGAAGCAAGCGCGAGAGAGCACCAGGCAAGGTGCTCTGCGCAAACTGGTCGGTGCAAGTTGGTCTGCGCAAGTTGCTCTACGCAAGTTGCACTGTGCAAGTTGCTCTGCGCAAGTTGCTCCGCGCAAGTTGCTCCGGCAAGTTGGTCCCTGCAAGTGGCTCCCTGCAAGTTGCTCTGTGCAAATTGCGCTCCCTGCAAGTTGCTCTGTGCAAGCTGCTCTGTGCAAGTTGCTCTGTGCAAGTTGCTCTGCGTAAGTTGCTCTGCGCAAGTTGCTCTAGGCAAGGCGCTCTGCGCAAACTGGTCGGTGCAAGTTGGTCTGCGCAAGTTGCTCTGTGCAACTTGCTCTGCGCAAGTTGCTCTGCGCAAGTTGCTTTAAAATGCAAGTTGCATCTTGCGACGCCCGCCCGCGGACCAGGGAGGAATCGAACCCGCGACCCGCCGGTTCCGGGAGCAGGCGCGCGAACCACGAGACAACTCCCGAGGACCAGTTCGAACAACAAAAGTCGCAAAAACCTCGAGTTTTTGCCCGCACGCTCGCAAAAAACCATGGGTTTTTGCACCTCGACCACGCCGATCCCCGCAGAGGGTTGCGCGAGCACCGCAGAAATCGCAAAAAACCATGGGTTTTTGCACCTCGACCACGCCGATCCCCGCAGAGGGTTGCGCGAGCAGCAGAAATCGCAAAAAACCAGTGGGTTTTTGCACCTCGACCACGCCGATCCCCGCAGAGGGTCGCGCGAGCAGAGAAATCGCAAAAAACCATGGGTTTTTGCACCTCGACCACGCCGATCCCCGCAGAGGGTCGCGCGAGCAAGAAATCGCAAAAAACCATGGGTTTTTGCACCTCGACCACGCCGATCCCCGCAGAGGGTCGCGCGGGAACTTTAGAAATCGCAAAAAACCATGGGTTTTTGCACCTCGACCACGCCGATCCCCGCAGAGGGTCGATTTTCGTGTAGTGTCGTCGGCACTACCCCGCCGCCCTAAGAAGAGATTTTAACTCCTCGCAAGTCACTTGCACTTGACTCCTTGCACTTGCAACTTGCACTTGACTCCTTGCTTGTTTCAAGGAGTCATTGCAAGCAGTCATTGCAAGGAGTCATTGCAAGGAGTCATTGCAAGGAGTCATTGCAAGGAGTCATTGCAAGGAGTCATTGCAAGGAGTCATTGCAAGGAGTCATTGCAAGGAGTCATTGCAAGGAGTCATGAGAGCCATTGCAAGTTGCAAGGAGCCAAGCGCATGGAGTCAAGTGCAAGTCGCAAGTGCACGGAGTTAAGTGCAAGTTGCAAGTGCAAGGAGCCAAGTGCAAGGAGCCAAGTGCAAGGAGCCAAGTGCATGGAGTCAAGTGCAAGTTGCAAGGCATGGAGTCAAGTGCAAGTTGCAAGTGCAAGGAGTCAAGTGCAAGTTGCAATCCTTGCAATGACATGACTCCTTGCAATGACTCCTTGCAATGACTCCTTGCAATGACTCCTTGCAATGACTCCTTGCAATGACTCCTTGCAATGACTCCTTGCCATGACTCCTTGCAATGACTCCTTGCAATGACTCCTTGCAATGACTCCTTGCAATGACTCCTTGCAATGACTCCTTGCAATGACTCCTTGCAATGACTCCAATGACTCCTTGCAATGACTCCTTGCAATGACTCCTTGCAATGACTCCTTGCAATGACTCCTTGCAATGACTCCTTGCATTGACTTTCATGATGATGATTCCTTGCAATGACACCTTGTAATGACTCTCATGAGAACAACTCAAGTGAACCCAGCGGAAGAACCCTTCGCCATGCTTTCGGGAAAAGCGATCGCACCTGGCGATCCAGGAAGACACACTAATTTGATTGCCTCACTTCCTGAATGGATCCAAGACAAGTCCAGACTCCGCACCTCCGCACCCCAAATAAAGGGATGTGAGTTGGTCTTTGGCACCCCTTGAGCACATGCTTGGATCTTCAACCCAGTATCCATTGATGGTGCCTTCTTGGAGATGAACCAAAAAAGAGGCCTGTTCATACCCCTCCCAGGAGGCATCCCCAAAGTCGGCTGGAAACCAGGGGGTATGTACTTCCCACCCCTAGAGAGGCGCTGCCCCAGGAAACCGAGTGCAGAACTACCCAGAGGCTCCGATTTCAATGTACTTGGGGCCCGATTTTTCACAGCCAAACTTTGAGAATTCAGGGTGTCCAATGCTTCGGGGTCGAGGTCTTCCATTGAAAGCCGAAGCCGGTCGGAGCCTCTGGGTACCCATTTGAGTGGCAATACCGTACTAAAATGCTACTTCCCATCGAGTTGGTCCAAAAAAAGCTCAACCAAACTTTTTGAAAACACCAAAATAGTCCACCTGGATCGCCAGTTGTTGTTGTTTTTTGTTCCATGCACTCAAAACCATCCAAAAACCAATCGCAACGGTGACTGAAGAAAGCTTTTTCGCAACTTGGCGATTTTTAGGCAGATTCAAAAAGAGACGAGCGTCCCTTTAACGGAACTGAGCTCAAGTGAGCCTGCCAAACGGCTCGGCGAAGTCCGCCGAACGCACCTGAAAAAAAATTCCCCAACTCCACTTAGCAATGTAGTAAGGGTAGCTCGGCTATGACCCATGCAACAAACACCTCCAACATAGGGGCTCACCAAATCATTAGGTCATATGGCCATGGGTCAAAAGCCAAATCGAGCCCCCAGTGAACATCCCAACCCAACCACTAAAATCCCGACCAAAATGGGTGAAAACGGATTTCACAACCACAGCCATATCCCAGGTATTGGCCAGCTAACTTAACGAATCGAACATCCAAGCACCTAGATAGCCAAGTTGCGATCGTTGTTGTCAGTCACTGCTGCTGGTTTTTTGGGTAAAGTGCATGGCAAAACAGCAACTGGCGATCCAGGCACGGCTTTTTGCACACTTGGGAGTTTGGACATGGGTGAAAAAGCAGTCAAAGACCTGGGTGCTGGTGGGTGTGTCTGAAAGGGGACACCCTTTCAAAATGGTGTGGGGTTGCTCTTTTTGGTTTCCCTTTGTCAGCCTCAAACCTTGGGCAACCTTAAGCAG
Source organism: Effrenium voratum (assembly GCA_963377175.1). Lineage (NCBI taxonomy): Eukaryota > Dinophyceae > Suessiales > Symbiodiniaceae > Effrenium > Effrenium voratum. Next base: position 2,041,045 of record CAUJNA010001446.1, read on the forward strand.
GCAGACCCATTTCTGGCTGGGTGCCTGCACTTTCGGGTGCCAGGTGCTACCCCCCATCCCGTGTCCCGGCGCGGCCTCCTCGCGGTCCTCAGCCTCAGGCTCCTGGAGACCGAACGGAAAGGAGGCAACACCCTGAAGCCGAATCATGGGGTGCAGTCCTGTTTTTTTTTTTTAATATACAGCGTCATTTGACCAGGTCCTTCAGATTTGACAGGTTAGAGTATGTTGGTACCCGATGTTTGTCTTTTTGCTCTATTTTAGTAGGGGAACCCTCCCAAAAAAAAGAAGGCAAAAGGGCACTACTGGGGGACCAAGTTGAGGAGCCCTCTCTTCCAAAGTTTGTTCATGGTTTGGCTTTGACAAGCGAAAGCAAACCTGCAGTTCTCTGGGCCGAGGAGAGGATTTTCGCTCTTCATCTCTGCAGGTTTAGGAATCTTGAACATTTCGTGTGGCTTCCCAAAAGTGCACAGGCAACATGAACATGTAGGCAAGCTAAAAGCACAGGAAACGACCAATACCAGCCAAAAGAAGTCATTTCTTGTTGGGTCCTGAAAAACGTCTTGGTTGACTCACGTTTCCGAGGCCGTTTCCGAGGCCGGATATGCCGGAAACGGAAACAAACCGGAAGGGCCACCCAGCTGCACCCAGCCCGCCGAACAGGGAGGTTTGGATATCCTTCAAGCGAAGCACGGCCGTTGCAGGCCACGAATTGCTTGGTTGCGATCAAAAATTGTCATCTAGGCTGAAGAAAACAGCTTCTCCACAAAGAAAAGCACAAGGAGCTTCCCGAAAGTTGAGAAGGATTGCCCGCGATTCCCGGGCGCCAAAGAAGCAACTCATCCGCAAACGAGGCCCAAGGGCGTCGGAGCCCCCGTCTCCTCCAGCACAGCCTTGGAGCTGTCCAGCGACAGCCTGCGTGAGTCAGGTTAAGTTGCTAGGGGATGACGCAGAAAATTGAGTTGGGGGCAGGCGGGGTTCATGTCCACCAACCGCCTCGCTTGTGGCGAGGCGGCCCCGCTTGCGACACACGCAGCGATCTGCGCGCCGGGCGCGCCGGTTGCTAGTGTATCCCCTGAGTGCCAGCGCGCAAAAGCCGCCGGCTTCTGGCTGTGGTGTTTTCCTTCCCCGTGGAAACAGGCAAGCCCTGAATCCGACAAGCTCGTTCCGGCCCCATTGGCACGCGCCGAGCACGTTGTTCATCGAAATGCCACTGACAAGCCATGAGTAACTTGGCGCAATCCTACAACTTTGAGGGTCCTGGGGCTACGCAGAAAGCCGCACCACACCCGAGTGAGGCCCCAATCTTGATCAGGACTCTCAGGAACGAAAGGTTGGTCAAAACGGCACATCCCTCATAGCCAGCATTCGCTATGATGCAACCCTCGCATGCCCATAAAACCATGGGCGCTGGCGTTCCTTGTCGTTGCCTCTTGGGGTATATTAACCCTTGTTCTGCCACAAGCAGGGCACCCTTGGCCTGGACAAAAATGGGAGAGGCCAGGGAAATCATTCCAGGCTATGGGCCGTAGGGACAGCATGAAGTGCATCCTGAAACCCTTTTCACCTTCCTCAACCCTCCAAACTACCCCTTAAACAAGGGAATACATCCCAGAACTTTATAACCATATCCCGAATTTGGGGAGAATTCGAGGCTCAGGTTTTGGGCTATGCTTAGTCCAGGCCCCCTACAGGTTCACCCATTTCCAGCTGCGTTTCGAGGGACCAGCGAGTGAATCCTGAAATTTTTCCCAAGGTCACCCACCGGGTCCCTTTGCTGGAGTCGGAGCGCAAAAAAACACCGCAGCCTGCCCTAAGGATTCGAACGAAGGGTTTTGGAGTGAAGGGTTGCTTTCCGCTCCTCTGCTAAAAGCATAACTTTTAGTGGTTTAATGGAAAACCGAATAGTTGGCAAAAAGTTAAAGTCCTAGCATCCATATGCACCAAAGAGTAGGCAGGCTGCTTAGTAAGTTAGAAATCAGGTTTTTTTTCCCACCGAAGCCATGTCCTCGGAGATAATTGAAGGGCGACTAATTAGCCACTCCCCTGACGTAGTTGCTGGTTTTCTCAGACTAGGAGTTCACATTCCATCCAGCATTGGAGTGAGTTGCTCGTCTTTGGTAGGACGCGGGCCCCCCAAGCTGGGCTGCCCTCAGATTCCCGGGCTAAATGGAAACTACCACTAAACACTAAAAGGCTAAAAGGCTAAAAGGGGAAGGAACCGGATGGCTGGGAGCCGCCAAGTTTAACGCCTCTACCATGCCGAAGAGGGTTTGGCCTGGCAAAACTCTTTGGGGTGGATTTGACACATTTTTAGGTTGGAGTTTGCTGAGTGGACCAAAGAAGAACCCCCCCCAAACTTGTTTGATTTACCACTGCTGAAACTCAGGAAGTCTATTGGCCAGGACTCAAACAGTGTGGCAAGAACATGGGGTGGTTGATAATCAGCCAAGGAAGGCTACACCTCCAGGTAAGGAGCCTCTTACTAAGTGCCTGGACCCTCAAACTACCAACTCAAAAATGAGATTTCACCAACCATCATGTTGAGTTGCAATAACCCACTTTTAAATTGGAATTTTACAGGTCCAGGTCTCTTGGTTTTCCTGGTTTGGTCAATGAACAAGTCCTGTAGTTGGAACGGCTGAAGCCCTGCGTATACTCTCACTTCCGATCAAGTGAGCTGGCCAAGAAAAGTAACCAAACTTTTACTAGGTCCTCCAAATTTGAGAGGTTAGAATAAGTTGGTACCCACTTTTTTCTGGTTTGTCTATTTTAGTTGGGTTCGGACCCCTCCAAAGAAGGGGAGAGAAGGGCCCCAATTGCTGGGGGACCTAGATATGGGAATGCATGGTCCAGAGCCAAAAGGCGAACGGCAAGTACTATAGACACCACCAATCCCCGCTCGCTCCAGGGAGAGGTTCACTCGTCCGGCTTTCTTGTCGGCAGTTACCTGGGGGGAGTCGAAACTCAAACCAACCTCAGAGACCACACCAACAAAGGCCAGCAGCCTCAAACTACCCGCAACAAGTTGAACCTGATTTCGGGCTGCAATGTAATTCAGGGTGGCATGGCCCTGTTTCTTCCGTTGGAGAAGAGCTCAACTCAGATGCCCAGTGGGCCGCAAGCAACAAATTGGGCACCCTTTTTTGGGCTGGTGGAGTTTAAAGGAATCGGAACCCTGGATCGCCAGGTGCGGTTGTTGTTTTTTTCCATGCACTTTACCCCCAAAACCGATCGCAACAGTGACTGAAAAAAGCGATCGCAACTTGGCTATCCAGGACCCTTATCCAAACAAAAAAAAGGAAAAAAGGGCACTACTGGGCAACAGAGTCAAGGGTGGCTCTTGATCAAACCATGCGACGCCAAAAACTGCGAAACCCGTCTCGCGCCCTTTGGCGCGCTCGAAGCTCCGGCCTGAGGCGCGGAGGGGAAGCGCCAGGCGGACCCTCAAACTACCCCTAAAAATGGTTTTAGCAACCACCTACTCGGTTGCTTTCTGCTCCCCTGCTAAAAGTTTAACTTTTATAGTAGTTTAGTGGAAAACCCATTAGTTGGCAAAAAGTTAAAGTCCTACCAGCCAAGCAAAATGCACCAAAGACCTAGATAGCCAAGTTGCGATCGTTTCTTTTTTCAGGCACTGTTGCGATCGGTTTTTGGGGTAAGGTGCATTGGAAAAAAAAACAACTGGCGATCCAGCTACACTTGCAAAAAGCGCCGACTTCGAGAAGAAAAAACGCCGACGCGAAACCAAAAAAAAAAGGATTGCAAGAAACGTCAAAGCTCCGCCGAGTTAGCGCCGAAATCCGCCCAATGTCCCATCACGCTTTCGGGGAAGGAAAACCGCGACATCAAAACGCCGACAAGTGACAAAAACGCCGAAACGCAAAAGCAACAAAAACGACAAGGCGCCCTTTTGCGAAACGGCAAAAAAGTTCAGCCGATTCGAAGATTTAGGTATAGCCCCTAGCCCAGGGTCTCCGGTCAAATGCAACTCCTTGCTTACGAAGGGGTTAGGGCCATTTTAAATTGGAAGACTTTGGTTCCCTAGTTGCTTTTTGAGGTAGAAAACGGTGTAAAGCTGGTTCGATCGAATTTGAACCAATAGGTTTTCTACTCTTTGGTCCACCCCGAATCCCGAATTAAGGTACCACCCAAAAAAGAGATCTCGTGCTTTCGGTTGTGCTTTCGATTGGTATTAAAAATGGGCGTTTGAGATCTGCGGGGTCTCTATTGGGCCCGGGTTGTCCGGGCAGTTGGATATAACTTATGCACTGCACGCACACTTACACAAGTTCCGACTCAACGTCTCGGCGACTGCAAGGGGTGCCTACGCGCGCGCAAACGCGTCTTCCTTGCCTACGCGGATGCCTATGCGAGCTGCGCGCCCGTCGTTTTGCTTCACACGAAATGCACTTGGCAGCTCCAAAAAAGCACTTTAACTTTTCAGTACAAGTGTAGTACTCGAGGTGCACCTGGCAGCTGCGGCTTAAATGAGAAGCGCCCGCCCAGAAAGGAACAGATTCACGAATGGGCCTCGAGCCTACGAGCAGCCTACGAAGATGCCTACGTGGACGGAGGCAGTTCTGGCACAGCTCTATATTCCATGCCTACGCGGACGCCTGCAAATGGTTGCCATCATGGGGGAAACCTAAACCCTGGGGTTCAGTTGCCACCGTTCGAACAAAGGGGGGTTCATACTTCACCACCATTGCTTAGCAAAGGATAAAGAATTGCCATCCCTTGAGCCATTCTTTTCATCGGGGCATGTCATAAGGTCGATTCGCTTGGTGAGTGGCTACAAGCCTTCACAGGGATCACGGGACTACGCTCGCCCCGTTCGCCACAATGGCAAGTACCAGAGCCTTCAAAAAAAAAAAAACGTAAACAAAATGGCTACCTAGATAGCCAAGTTGCGATCGCCTTTTTCAGTTACTGTTGCGATCGGTTTTGGGGGTTTTGAGTGCATGTTCAGGAAGCTTCAACCCAAACCAATCAAGGCTTGCCCTGGCCTACATGAGCACCCAAACCTCTGGAGTTTCTGCTCTACTCTGTTGAAGGTTTTTGGCCCGGATTTGGATTTGGCACAAGCTGTCAGAAAAGTCGTCATCGGCCCCCTTTTTAGGTGCAATTGAAAAGCCTCATTGTCCAAAAGGTCCGTCGAATGGGGCGGTGCAGTTACACCTTGAGACCATGACATGGTTTGATTTTGGGCTGCGAGTGGCTTGATTCTAGGGGTACCTTCCCCATTCTTTCCAGGGAGCCTTCTTTCCAGAAAACCCTCAGAAGCCTAGGGAAAACGGATCCGGTTGTTTGAAAAGAACGATGAACTGCTGGATTGATCTTTGGTGCTGTCTGCTTCTCTCTGAATGCAGCTTGCTGCAAGCCCACAAATCCAAAGGCTGCCAAGTGGTCCGGGGTGGCACAAACCCGGGGAAGCTGAAAGCTAATTACGCGGTCTCTGCCCAGAAATCGGCTCGATCGGCGTGGTTTTTGCGCAGATTTCCAGGAGCCCAGGGTTCAAAATGGGCATTATCACCTGGACTTCTTGCTTCTTTTTCGGGGCGCTACCAAAAAACAACCAAGGGTTCAAATCCCAATCCAAACCACCAACTAAGGCTTCGCCGATCCGCCGATCTTTTCGTCGATCCGATTTTTCTTTTTCGACGGATCCCCGCCGCTGAGCTGGACGAGCTCCTTCCGCAGCAACTTCACCTGGAGACCGCCAAGGTCCCATTTGTCAGTGGCTCAAAAAACCAGTACCAAAATGGAACCCTGCTAACTGCTAAGTGGAAACATGGACCAAAACCTGCGTGACCCCTCCTGTTTGATTTTGAGCCACACCCATTAGGTCAAAACCCAAATCGTACCCCCAGTGAACATCCCAATCTTTGCTAAAATGGACTAAAATGGGTGGAGCACCCGGCCCAAAATGCTGCCATTGGTGTTGACCCATGGCCATTTTGGTTTCAAGGGAAGAGGAAAGCCACAGTGCGGTGCAAGTCATTGAAAATCCCTTTTGGCACGCAAAAGACACCTTTGTGAATCGTAAAAATTGAAAATAGGGTCTTGGTCACCTCCCAAAACACAGGGGCCTTGAAGTCTTGGCAATCGAACTTTGATTCGGGTCGCTTGAAACTCCAAATTTTCTCTGCTTGCGACGGTCAGGCTCAAGGCTTTGCGGGAAAGAAGGCCAATGCCAATGCCCATCCGCCAGTTTGGACCACCTGGATCGCCAGTTGCTATTTGGCTGTGGCTCAAAATTAAACAGGAGGGGCAAACCGCAGGTTTTGGTCCATGTGTCCACTTACCAGGGTTCCATTTTGGAATTCCGGTTTTTTGAGCCACACCCATTTGTGTCATGCACTCAAAACCCCCAAAACCAATTGCAACAGTGACTGAAGAAGCGATCGCAGCTTGGCGATTTCTAGGCAGGTGCTACACGAGGAAATGGAATCACTCAACGGCCATAGCAGCTGCTGTGGGGGCCTTGGAGTCGTTTGGGTCGAGAGGGGTGGGGGGGCGGGTAGGACATGACTCTCGCCTCGGAAGATGTGCCTCGGAAGAACATGGGGTACCTCTCTGCTCGGGGCGCGCCAGGTAGTTTTTTTCGCCAAGCACACGACTTCCCCAGTCATCTCCACATGCCCGCCGTTGGTATTTCTTTTTTTGGGGGTGTTTTCTTTTCTTTTCTCCGAAAGAACCGGGGGTTCCACGAGAAATACCTCATTTCTTAGCACATGGTTGACATCATACCTGAACAAAGTGGGCATTCTGCGCACGGGTCCAAAAAGCCAAACATCCAAAACTTAAAAGGCACCCATCCCCCCCCAAAAGAAAAAAGGGCCCCCCTTAAAATGCACACCCACCCACCCACCGCCCCACCCCCAAAGAAAAAAGACAAAAAAAAAGGAAGGGGGAAAGAAAAGGCGGCCTCCCCGCTCCCCTCCCAAAAAAAAGGTGCCCCGAAACCCAAGGCTTCATCTGCAGACCCCCGCGCGCCTCTTCCATGAGGCTCTCCACCGTTCCGCTGAAGGCCTTGCGGATCAGTCTTTGGGCTTCGGAGCTTCGGAAAAAACCCGACGAGCGCCGGTGATCGCTTTTTCTTATGCACTTTACCACACTTACCATCCAAAAACCGATCGCAACCGTGACTGCAAAAAACGATCGCCACTCGGCGATCTTTGGGCAACTACAAAAAGCAAAAGACATGCGAACGTTCTCAGGGAATGAGGGAATACGTTTCTAGGGAGTCCCCTTTCGGTTCATGCCCAACACCCTCGGTCATCCCCCACCTGTCGCACCTTTGGATTGCCATAACTTAACTCCATTCTGAAGTTGGAAATTCGAGAGTCAAGGTCTCCAAGGGCGTGTAAGCAATTCCTCCCAATACCTCCCACCTTCTTTCAGGGTATCTGAACCTTTTACTTGGTAAAGGGATTGGTATTTGATTTGGAACACCCAGTGTTTCGCAGATGCCCAGTGGCTATTGGCAAAAAGGGCACCCGTGTTGTTTTGGTTGAGTTTAAAGGGGAACCCTTGTCCAAAAAACAGCAGGGCTTTTCCCCGCAGACCAACTGAAACCGCCGGGGGTTGGCTTTCTGCTCGGGTCATGACCCCGGATCCCCCAATTCAGATCTCAGGGGCCGCTCATCGTCAACGCCGCTTTGCTTTTCCGACCCCGCGTGGCGGGAAATTCCACCTCTAAGACGGTGCGACCAAAAAACGGAATGGGGTTCTGTCTTGCTGAGCGGAGCTCAGGGAATGCCGAAGCCTTCTTTTTCATGTTTTATTAATATCCTTGTGGGGGGGATTTTAAGACACATGCACCCTTTTAGGTTCCCTTCAAGCCTGGGGGGTGGGGGTTTGGCCAGCCAAGGTCATCATTTTTGCCGGGCTCTGGCGTTGTGGGCATAACGTCGAGTCGGCCTCCCTCCCTCCCCGCAAACAAAAAATGTCGGAGCAAACCATGTGGGCCTTTTTTCTTGAGGAACCACCAAAAGGGTTTGTCTCAAAGGGGAATCTCCCCAAAAGGGTGGTGTGAGTTTGGTGTCCCTTTGAAACAAGAAAAGACACTATAAATGGATGGCGGGTTGCCGATAGAAAAACCCACCAGCAAACAAGGGTAGTCTCTAAAAAAATCGCACGACCATTGTGGCTATGAATTTCAACGGAAACCCCTTCAAAAGTAGTTGGTGGCATCTACATTCCAGAAAATCACCATGTCCCTTTGTCCTTTGAGGGCCTAAAAGGATACATCCGAAAACCGCAGCTGCTTGATTTAGATCTGAATCAGCTGGTATTCCGGTTTGACTCATCTAAATGTATCACATCCATGTGACAAGACATGTACCTCCAGGGTTTCCATGATGGTTTTCGGGACCTGCCTCGACTAACTCCACGGGCCCAAGCGATCAACGTCACCTCCATTCCCTGGACCCTGGACCCTCGAAATACCGACTTAAAAATGGGCTAAAGCCTCAAGATGGCTGGCGCGATCCCTTTTGGGTAGTTTGAGGGTTCGGGTCCAACTTTATTGGACACCGCAACCAGTGTTTGGGGGCTCAAAACCTGGCCCAGCGGCCCAAAATACCTCGAATTGGGGCGTCTGGGCACGGAAAGAGCCAAGGAGATAACACACGTCCCCTTTGCTTCCATTTTCGTGCAAGCACGAATCATCGAGTGTACCCTCCCAAACATGGGGTCCCCTTAGAAGGAACATGCTCGTCCAGCTTCATGTTGGCTTTTGGGAGGGTGACTTCTGCCGTTTCGGAGGGAAAAGCACAACTTGCCAAAATGCGAAAGATTCGACATACTTGGATTTCGCGGCCATCCACAGTACATGGGTGAAATCGCTGATGAAAATCCTGAAGGGTAAACAATGGTGGTGAGATATATATGAACCCAGCCATTCTTTAACCAGACGGACAGACAGACAGACAGACAGAGACAGACACAGACAGACACAGACAGACACAGACAGACACAGACAGACACAGACAGACACAGACAGACACCGACAGACACAGACAGACACAGACAGACACAGACAGACACAGACAGACACAGACAGACAGAGACAGACAGAGACAGACAGAGACAGACAGAGACAGACAGAGACAGACAGAGACAGACAGAGACAGAGAGACAGAGAGTGAGAGGGAGAGAGAGAGAGAGACAGAGAGAGAGAGAGAGAGACAGAGACAGAGAGAGAGAGAGTATAGAGAGTATAGAGAGTATAGAGAGTATAGAGAGTAGATAAAGAGAGCTTTTCCAGTGTGGGCGAAACCGCTCGCTTTCATGTGCGGTGCGCTCCGTGGATTTCGCCAGACCCATCCGCCGCCTCGTTCCTCACCACGGAGCAGCGGATGTGCTTCGCCCGGGCCGCGAACTTCAGCCTCGGGCCCGAGGGCGCTGAGTCTCTGAACCAATACCAGGACCCTCCAAAGCAGGGCTGCGGGAAATGGAATCCACCGCGATACAGCAAGGGCTTCCCAAAGACCAACCCAGGAAAAAAGGGGCAGACTCCAACTTGTACCACAGGAAGTGGGGATACAGCCCGAGCGATCCGTCACAGCCCTGCTCCCAAGTACCCGTAAAAAGCTCCAGCCACTGTCGCGCTCGGTTTCTGGGGCTTCGAGTGCATGAGAAAAAGGCGATCGCAACTGGAGCGATCCGGGTGGAATTCGGCCCAGAACCATAGGTTTGGGTTGCCTTGACCCATGTCTTGATTGGAGTTGCTGATGGTTTTGGGGTCCAGGTACCTGAACCCTCAAGAAACTCCAACTCAAAAATGGGCAAAACAACCTCGAATTATGAGGTGAGTTTCATTTTTTGATGGGTAGTTTGAGGGTCCTGGTATCCCTAACCCCCGAATACCCACGTTTTGTTCAGGGGTTGGATGTCAACCCTTTACTACAAAACGGAGTTGCATTTGCCTTGGACAACCGATCTCTTTTCCCAACAGAGCTTTGTCTTGAGGTGCCTTCCAATTCAGGTCACTCCAACCCTTTCTGACGCTCAGGGTTGGATTGCTGGGTCTTCACGTCGACCACCCAAGGTTTCCCCCGAAACGGTTCCGGTTGTCCTTTTGCTTTCCTTTTACACGACAAAATTAGGGCACCAACCCGAAGAAGAAAAAAAGACCGAGCCAACCCCCCTTTCCGGTCCAGAAAGCACGGACCACCTGCGGGTCGAAAAAAATCGGTCGAGGGGCGTAGACACCGTCTCGGCGCAGCAGATCTGGGCTGGGCTCACGTTGGCTACCACCACCTCAATCGGATCGATTGATCAGCTGGCGCGAGTGGGATCGTGCGCATGTCGGGTCGACGGTCGACTGGCGGGATGCCTAGGTTCCTGCCGCCTTTTGCAAACAACTCGGAAACCCTGCAAACTGATGGGAAGTTGCCGTGATTTCCACAAAATGGTGGTTTTCATGTTGGTTCCCCTTTGAACCCTTGAAACCCAACCAGAAAGGATACCCTTTGGGTCGTGCCCGCTAGAACTAACAGTGACCACAAACAGGAGCACACAAACACCACCAGAAAACATAAAAACCGCAAAGCAAACTTGAGGTTTTTGAGTATTGGGTGCCCGCCCACCCTACAACCTAAATTGCTCCCTTGGCGTTTTGGGGTATTCCCGGAAAACTTTGGGTGAACTGATTCAACAAGTATAGTGGGTGCCGAAAACATTGGCCACCTACAATGAGAAAGGTAAAATTGCCAAAACACATGACGAACAGTCTGGTCAAGAACTTTGCCATCCATGGAGCACAAGTCGCCAAAACTGCTGCCTTTTGCAAGCATGAACGTGCTACCTATGTTACATATCAAATAGGTAAACTAGAACCAGAAATCATCGAGGTTGCACGATATACGCAGGCACACACACACACACACGAACACTGCATCCTGCATCATGAGAAGCATGAGTAGCACAGTAATACTAGAAGCGCAATCATAATCGTAACAACAATTTAGTAACACACCATTTAATACTACCAGTCCAAGAAAAATGTGTGAAGTTCACGATGATACAACTGTCAGCAAGCCAACCCAATGTAAACTACTGTGGATGGACGGAATCCGTTCGCACCACTTTGAAACAATGGCTGAAATGATGTCTTGGTATTTACGTTGGGGAATCGAATCATCCCAAGCTTTGTTGGGTGGTGCGAAATGGATTTTGCAACCATCCACAGTACGAAGCTTAGTCTAAAGTCATATACCCTTGCCTCCACTTTTGTGGGTAACTTCTTCCGGTCGAGGGTTGTCGTGCTTTTGCTTTACGCAAGAAGCCCTCCGAAAGCCGAGAGAGGAGCTTCTTAAGCTCCAATTTTCAGCTTCGTGGTCAAACCAAACCGGGTGATTCCATCTACCCATACAGGTAACCGAGGGCTTGCCACACTTGAACAACCACCAGGAGCACGGAAAAAGGGTTCACGAATTCAACCTCCAGGGGTTCAAATGCAAATCCAAAAACCACCGGGCTCCAAACCACCTTTTCAGGGCCACCCTTGTTGGGGTTGGCTCTAGGAGGCCCAAAACTGAGTCTGGGATCACGTGGGCGCCCGGGCGGTTTTGGAGTTGCCCCCCAAGGAGTCTCTCAGCAGAAAGGTCCTTGGCATCAGCTCGAAGAACTGGGGCGGGGGGGGGGGGGGGCGGAGTGGGGGGAATCGCCGGAGTGTCCCCAGAAAAAAAAAAAAAAAAAAACACTCACCTCCTGAGGTTGATGAAGCCCAAAAAACGAAAAGTCCCCCTCTTTCAATCCATCTTGGGGCTCTGGCCCACTTTAAGGGAAACTTTCCTGTGTGCCGCTATCATGGTCTTCCGGAAAAACGTCTCATTGAGGTCTGAGGTCTTCCAGTGGAACGGCGACCCCAAATGCATGACGTCCCTTTCCCAAGCCAACCGCAAAGAGCGGTACCCTACATAGCTGCCCTTTTTGGCTTCGTTAGAAATAGGTGGATTGGTAAAACGCCATGCATCAACCAGGGAACTGAGAAGTGGTCAGTGATTCTGGTGTTCACCCACTTAAAAGACTTCTATGTCCAGTAAAGTTCTAACCTGGGTTCATATCCGCTGGACGAAATCCCCCACTCAAATCCGCGAGACGGAAAGCCGTGGCTGCCCCCACTTAGCAGAAACGTGAGTCGATCGATCGAAGCAAGTATTTTTTTGGATTGAAGTAAGTTGATTCGGATGAGGTAAAGGACCGGTATCATAAGCTTATTCTACCGGCAAATCGGTGGAACCTCTCGCCCCAATAAAGACAAGCCCATTTCGGCATGTAACCAGGACCCTCACACTACCCATGCAAACGGGAATTCACCCCATAATTTTCGGGCTTCCCAGGTTTAATTTGGAGTTTTGATGGTTCAGGCACCTGTTTTCTCGGTTTTGAAGGGAAACCAAAAGGACCACCACCATTTTGGGGGTCCAACCTCAAAAAACACTAATATATGTAGTCCACCCAGAGAACAATAACGTGTGAGCCACCACCATTTTGGGAGCCCAACCTTGAAAACGAACAATACCTGGATTCGGCTCTGATTCGGCTCTCATCCGGCTCTCTCAAGGCTCCGGCAGCTTGCTGTCGCGGTAATGCACATAGTTGCTGCCGCCTAAGCGGCCCGAGGTCACAGACCTTCATGGATTGCCCACGTCAGGTAAGCAGGCTATAAACCATGGTAAGGGAACCAAGCAACTCCACTGAGCCTGCTTATAACCAATCTTTTGAAACCTACTTGCCTGACTTGGGTCGCCTATGATAATGGTAACTGGGATTCACTGGGCTAGCTTGTGGGGTTACCCAAATCCTTGCAACCAAGCCTTGTTGCTAACCACTTTCTTTTAGTCAATAGGCAAATTCCTTCCCCCAGGCAGCTCGCCATGGGAGAGTGCCGGGTTCAAAAGGCAGAAGCTCGGATTCATCTTGATGCCAGGAAAATCGCTTTGCCCCGTGCTGCTGAGAGAAAAAAAAGAAGGAAAAAAACGACGCTGTCCCATGGAGGAGTGTCCCATGGGCTCATTGGGGTCACCATGGTCGTTTCTCGGAAAAAAGAGGTAGCTACCCTGCAAAAACCGGGCGTTCTTCTAGAAATACCCTGCGAACCAGGCGAAAAAATTGGAGTAGTACTGCTCATTCCAAGGCTCACACACGAGCCCTTCGAGGAGCTTCGGGCTTTCGAACGGGCCGAAGAAGCCGGGCAGGTCACTCAGGTCACCAAAATTTCGCGCGGGAACCCAACTGGCAGGCCCTTGGTTAATTGCAAAACCGGGTGAATGGATCCACTGGCTTGTGTAAACCAAGATGTTTTCGCCACGACCTTTCAAGCACAACTCCGCGTTTCCTCTTTGGGGACCAGAGTTTAAGCCAATTGGCAGGAGCCTTTTCGGGGGTCTGAAAACGCCGAAATGCGCCAGCTGTTTGCTTTTTAGCCCCAGCTCAGGGTACACCATGGACGCCCAAAATCTAATCATGCCTTCCGAGTCAGGTCCCAGCAGATTTAGGATGATTTGGGAGACGCCTCCAGAACAACGTGGTCCTCCTCACAATCACAAAATGATGGGAATTCGGGTGGCTCCCAACAACAGACTAGACCAACAACAGACTAGCAGTTATAGTATGGGTCAAAACAAAACCACCAGGGCACCGCAGGTTTCAGTCCGTTCCATTTACCAGGGTACCTGAACCTCAAAATTACAACTTAAAACATGGGTCAGCAACCAAATGGTGGTTCCTTCTCGAATGGGTGGTGTGAGGGTCCAGGTGCCTAGTTTGGACCCACAGCCATTTCGCGAGTTGCTCATGGGACATTGGGGGCGGGTGAACTTTGACCCTTGCGCCCCTTATTTTCTCCCGGCGATCGGGAACGCTTGGCGCAATCGATAAACCCCCCCCGATCAGCTTCGGACGGGGAGAAAAAAGAGGTGGATCACCCCTGTAAACCGGAAACCTCAGATGGCCATGGGTCAAAATCCCGGCTACCCCCCAAACATCCCGTGGTGCTACCCCAAAATGGGATCCCATTGGTTTTGACCCACAGCCAGATGTTTTGAGGTCCTTGGGGGTCAAATGCCCTCCAGTTCCGGGACAGGAAGATGCTCTGGTTAAACCCCTCCAGTGGTTGCGTGGGAAGAGATTTGGAATGGCACCACTGGAGGCCTCATGAAAGGGGTTTGCCCCAAAAACGAGGGTTTTCCTTTGGATTTTTGGAAGCCAACCAAAAGGGGTTCCCTAAAAAAGACACCGGGCAACTGCCCTTACAAGAGATCCAGCTCATTCTGGATCCGTGTCACGTCGCCGCCATCTCCTACATGCCCCCAGGCGATCAGTGTGCCATCCTCCCGGATCGCAGCAAAGGCGCCTCGGCATAGGTGTCCCTTGAGGGGAAAAAATGGATATCCCTGGTGGACGATTAAACCAGGTAAACCAGGAATCGCCATCTAGTTTCCCACCAAAACAACTAAAAAGGAACACTTATGTCACCCACATTTACCCTGGGCCAAAGGTTGGTAACTATCACCTTGGAGTATGTTGGATCGGTTTGGTGGTGGTCCAACTTGTTCTTCTACCGGGGGGTGCCTTTGCCCTCCAACCAATTCATGGGCAAGGCGCCCCGGTTGGCTTGGACTTCCAAGACCCGCGTCAGCTGCTCGCGCACGCCGCTGCTGTCGCCCCCCAAATCCGGCGCTCCCCAGGTGACCACCGTGCCGTCCTGCCGGAGGGCTGCGAAAGCCCCGCGGCTCGCCTGGATCTGCCGGACACGAGTCAGCTGCTCTTGCCTCAGCTCAAAAAAAACAAAAGGACATAAAAGGACCCTCCGGAGCATCGCCAGTGGCTGTTTTTTTTTCCCCCATGCACTTTACACCAGCAACAGCAACTGAAAAAGGCGGCAACTTGGCTATCTAGGCTGAATTTCATGGTCAACCCATGTTGGGGTGACTTAAACATGGACGACAAACAAGAGGAAACCCAAAGGTCGAAAGGTCGATTCTGGTGAGTGAGTTGCACATCTCGGCTATTGCCGCCTCGTGCTGAATGTCCCCAAGTAATGACAGTGCCATCCGCACGGATGGCAGCAAACGCAGCATCCGAAGACTGAATCTGTCGGACACACGACAGTTGCTCTTGCACCTCGCTGCTATCACCGCCCTGCGCAGAACTACCCCAAGTGATCACCGTGCCGTCCTCGCGGATGGCAGCAAACGCAGCAACAATGTGATGAAATACCCCTGCTGCTCCGTGAATCTGCCGGACACAAGTCAGTTGCGGCTGCACCTCGCTGCTGTTTCCGCCATACGACGGATGACCCCAAGTGATCACGGTGCCATCCTCGCGGATGGCAGCAAAAGCACCGGTGCTTGCCTGAATCTCTCGCACGCCAATGAGCTGATCTTGCACCTCGCTGCTGTCACCGCCAACGTCTGGCTTACCCCAAGTGATTACTGAGCCATCCTCTCGGATGGCGGCAAACGCAGCACCCATTCGATCGAAAGCGCCGGCTGCGCCTTGAATCTGTCGGACACGAGTCAGTTCTTCCTGCACCTCGCAGCTGTTCCCGCCATGATCCGTATGCCCCCAGGTGACCACGGTGCCATCCGCGCGGAGCGCGGCAAAGGCGCCGCGGTTGGCTTGGATCTCTAAGACTTGCGTCAGCTGCTCGCGCACGCCGCTGCTGTCGCCCCCCAAGTCGGGGTCGCCCCAGGTGACGACCGTGCCGTCCTCCCGCAAAGCGGCGAAAGCGCCGCGGCTCGCTTGGACACGCCGGACGCAGGTCAGCTGCTCCTCACTTGCGAAGAAAGAAAAGGTGAACTTTTGGAACCAAAAGATCAAAATGGTGGCGTGACGTCCCTTTTGCTTTGTGTGTGTCCTAGGACCAAAAGAAACCTCGTGGATCGCCAGTTACTGTTGTGTTTTTCTCTAGGCACTTTACCCCAACAACCAGCAACAGTGACTGAAAACAGCGGCAACTTGGCTATCTAGGCTGTTGAGCAATGGGGTCAAAAGGTCAAAGGAAAACACAAACTCCTGGACCATTGACTCGACTACATCTCACTTCTGCCACCGAAGACCAAACCAAACCTTTTTAAAGAGACCAAAAATCCGTTGACCCAAAAAATCGGCTCCACCTTCCACCAAAAGTTGGAAGAAGAATCAGCTCCCGAAATCTCGATCTGAGGCGCTTGCACCTTGCTGCTGTTGCCCCCCAGCTTAGGATGCCCCCAGGAGATCACCAGGCCATCCTCGCGGATCGCCGCAAAGGCGCCTCGCCCGAAAAATCGCAAGGCGATCGAGCGGTTTTCGCTGCGTGGCGGGCGGCGCTCTTCGCGCGCCTTTAAAGCTTCGGTGTTTTTGCTTGTTCTTTTTCCGGGGGGCTTGTTGGATCGGCTTCTTGGAACTTTCCGAGACCCGCCGTGGGAAGATTCACCCATAGGTGTCCCTTTAGGGGAAACCGATATCCCTGGTAGATATGAAACCATCTATTGTTCGAGCAAAACAAACAAAAAGGACACTTATGTCACCCACATTTACCCTGGGCCAAAGGTTGGTAACTATCACCTTGGAGTATGTTGGATCGGTTTGGTGATGTTCCGTTGTGCTTGTCCAGGAACCAGGGGTTCAAGCCCTCAAACCAATGGGCCATATGTTGGTACCTGGACCCTCAAAAATACCAACTTCAAAGCGGCGGGCCATAGCAACCCAAAATTGGTTGGCGAAATCCAACTTCTTCATGGCTAGTTCTTTCGGGTCCAGGTACTCGGAGTGTGTTGAATTGCTGGTTCGGTGGTGTTCCAGAAATGGCTTTTCGCTTACCTTCTGCAAGAACCAGGGGTTCAAACCCTCAACATATATCCAAACCACCAATTGGAGGGGAACCTGAATTGATGCGCTCCAAAGCACAACACAGAGTCCCTGGCTTTTGTCCTTTGAGTGCTTGAGTTATCTTGCCCCCAAAATGTGGGGGATTCCCCAAAATGAAACCTGTGAAATTGTTGGAGGAAGTGCAAAACCCTGCTAAAAGTTTAACTTTTAGCGCGCACTAAACAACTAGAAAGATCTAAGTACCTTTCTGCAACCGGACGATTCGCTGGCTAAACCACCAGCACATGTCAAGATACCATGGGCCTGAACCCCACATTTCCACTCAGAATGGATTGCAGCCGCAAATGCATGGGGTGAAATCCCATCTTTAAGTTGGAACTTTGAGAATCCCCAGTTTTGATTTGGAATTTCCTGGGTCCAAGGGGAGGTGTTTCCATTCTTTCCAGGGATCATTCTTTTCAGGAAACCATCCAAGAACCCAGGGGAAAACGGCGCTTTTTGTTAAGAGAATGGACAAGAATCAACCCCTAGAGTGTTATCCCATCTTTCAGTTGGAACTTTGAGGGTCCTCCCTGGAATTTCCTGGGTCGCTTGGAGGGTCCCCCCCCATTTTTGGTGGTTTTTGAAAGGGACACCACAAGGACAACCACAATTTTGTGCGTCTAAACAAAGACACCTGGACCCCAAAAACATGGGCTGAATTCCCTTTGTGTGGGTTGAGGGTCCAGGACCCCGAAAGGAAACCAATAGATGCATAATTGTGACCCGGGTTAATGGCCCCATTGTTCGCGATCGCAACTTGGCGAAGTAGAATCTAGGATGGTCTTAACAAGAATGCACAAGTTGAATCAGCCCGAGCCATAGGAATTGCCCAGGCCCCACCCCACCCCACCCCCACCAACCACCAACCACCCCACCCCCACCTCTTCCCTGGCTCCCCACGGGAGGCGGCTCCGTGCTTCTTTCGCCCGCCCCTCAAACCGCTTCGGCGCCTCGGCTCGCCTGGATCTCCAGGACTTGCGCCAGCTGCTGCCGCACCTCGCCGCTGTCGCCCCCGTGACGCGGATTGCCCCAGGTCACCACGGAGCCCCCGGCCACGTACCTCGCGGGAAACAAAGGGACGGCCGGGTCATGCCCCCTGCTCCCAAGACCCAGCCCTTTTTTTCCTTTTCCGGGTATTTTTGGCAAAACCGGGTTTTCCATGGCAAAGACCTCCTTTTTCATGCCCCCGAAAGACCCTAGACCGATTTTGATAGACCCAAGACCGAAGCCATGGTTGGTAAGTACTGCCATGGTTGGTAAATTGCAAATACACCGCCTAGAAATCGCCAAGTTGCGATCGCATTTTTCCGTCACTGGTGCTGGTTTTTGAGGTAAAATACACTGAAAAACACAGCAACTGGCGATCCAGGGGGGTCCTTTTCGGGGAAATAGATGACTCTGCCAGATGATTGTACCACCAGGTAAACAGGGCCATCTATTTTTCGAGCAAACACAACCAAAAAGGACCCCCGCTTGTACCTACTTGGATGCTCGACCAAGTTCGTCAGTTGTTGTTCACCTACCTCCTACTCCAAATACCCGGCCTTTTTCTAGGGCATGATGTTGACCCTCTACTAAAAAATAAAGGTATTTAGCACGGAAACCCAGGTTTTTCAAAAAGTGGGTATTTGGATCGAGTAGGGGGTAGGTGTCCTTTTAGGGGAAAAAGATGGCCCTGGCAGATGATTAAACCACCAGGTAAACCAGGAATCACCATCTATTTTGCGAGCCAAACAACTAAAAAGGACACCTATGCGCCTGAGGCTCATGCTGGGACCGAAGCCATTGGTAAGTACTGCCATGGTCGGCCAAGCTGCGATCCTTTTTTTTTCAGTCACTGTAACGCGAGTTGGGGTGCTGAGTGGAAAGAAGCGAAAACGCCACTGGCGATCCATGGTGCGAAGCGCATTGTCTCCAATCCGCGGGGTCACGGGAGCCAATGCACACCCCCTCCAATGGAAAACCCGAGCGACCAACTCCAAGTTGGGGCCCGAAAGAAAACAACCCAGTTGAGGATTTGCCCAAAATCAATCTGGAGCCTTCTGGTGGTGTTGAGTTTGTGGCTTGCTGCAAAGTGCAGGGACTCTACTTCTAGGGAAAAGGGTGTTCCTTAGTTGGTGGGTTGGCGGGTTGTCGTGCCGAGCATCAATCAGGCCAAAACCAATTTGAGGGTCCACGTACCATCAAAGCAACAAGAGCCACACCCAACAAGGCCAGCCGAATTGCGCGACTTTTGGGACAACAACATGTTCTTCCAGAGGCTTCAATTCGATGTTTTCAAACAACTGCATTTCCTGCCATCCTGCCATCCGACCAGCCCAACACTTTTCTTTTGGAAAAGGGGGGGGGGGGTGTCGTTCTGCCAGGCGCAACCCAGATCGGAATCCGTTTCGCCCCATTAGGTAACTAGCAATTGTCCTGGTTTCTAAAAGCTGGCTCCCGGCCTTGGCCTACAAAGCCAGAAATGGAACCAAGTCCTGAACCTACAAGACAGGGCTGTCCGCTTTCTGATCCCCTGCGAGTAGAACAGCCAAGGTGGTTTAATGGAAACCCAACCGCCTTTCACCGCCCGGAGGCTCCAATTCGATGTATTCAGGGCCCTTAAACCGAGTTCTTCGGGTCTTCCACTAAAAGCCGACGCCGATCGGAGCTTGGGGGAAACCCGGGCACCCAAAACAGGGCGACGGGCCAAAGTTTTGCACCGCCACTCCTTCCCCCCGCGACTCGCGGCGCTTCTTTCCTAGATAGCAAAGTTGCGTTTTTTGTCCATGCACTTTACCCCAAAAACCGATCGCAACAGTGACTAAAAAAGCGATCGCAACTTGGCTATCCAGGCTGGTATTTTGAGGTTTGGGGTTTTAGGGTGAAGTGGATGGATAGCCAAGTTGCTGTTTTTTTCAGTCACTGTTGCTGGTTTGTGGGGTAAAGTGATGGAAAAAAGCGATCGCAACTTGGCGATCCAGGTTCCTTTTCGTTTTGAAGTCCGCGCGGCAAGGCGAAGGCGAAGTCCGTCGCCGCCAGCTCCGCGTGCTGCGCCACGGCGATGACGGGGTCGTCGCCCAAGCCCGCCTCACCTGAGCGCTCGGAGGAGCACTGACCGGGGGGAGGGGGGGGAGGGTACGATGGAGACTTGGGGTCTATTTTGCAAGCACCTGTGGTCATGTCCTTCTTGGGAAAAGAGGGGGTTGGCTGGGGCTTGCGGGATTTTACTGTTCTTTTTTGTTGGCTTCTTTTGGGAGTGCACAAACGACCGCTTTAGCGAGACCACACAACCTGCCATCCCCCATCCCCCCCTGCCATCCCCCTCCCGCCCCGCCCGGTTTTGCTCCGCTCCTCCCGTTTGAACCCGCCCTTCCGAAGCCGAGCCGCCCAGGGTGGCGTCCAGGTCCAGCGCGCGGCCCTGCGCCACCAGCCGCAGGAAGCGGCGCTGGAACCGGCGCTGCGCCGCCAACTTCAGCTCCCGCAGCGGCGTGGCGCTGCTCAGCTGCACCCAGCAAGTGCGGCCGCTGGGCAGACACACCTGCCGTCAAATGGGGGGCAAACCGCCTGGAGGCCCCACCTGGAAATTGCCAAGTGGCCGCTTTCGTTTTCTTCAGCCACTGTTGCGATCGGTTGTTGGGGTAAAGTGGATGGAAAAAAGCGATCGCAACTGGCGATCCAGGCATGACCCGTTAAAAATGGGTCAATGACTTGCACATAAACCACCTGCATAGCAGAGCTGCGATCGCCTTTTTCAGTCACTGTTGCGATCGATTTTTGGGGTAAAGTGCAGGGAAAACCAACAGCAACTGGCGATCCAGGTAAATTTGAAAATCGGCAACACTAAGGTAAGTACTAATCTGAGAGCAAGTGCTGGCAATACTAAAATTGAAATTGTTGGGAAGTGCCTGGAGTCTCCTTCTGACCCTTCAAAAGTGGGTGTGGCCCCTGGATCGCCAGTTGCGATCTTTTTTTTTCCATGCACTCAAAACCCCCAAAACCGATCGCAACAGTGACTGAGACAAGAGATCGCAACTTGGCGATTTCTAGGTGGTCGGACTCCCAACGAAAACTGCCTGGAGCCTCCATGACCCCCTTAAAATGGGGCAATGACCCCATTATTCTGGGTAATGCCCCCATTTTTCAAGGGTCATGGAGACTCCAGGTGGTCGGAATCCGGAACGAAGATTCAAACGGCACCCGTGGCAAGGGGATCGGGCGTACTCCCAGAGCCGGGTAACGAATGAAATGGAGTATCCCCTACTAACCCTTCACCCGGGTTTTGATTGTGGCTCGCCTCATAAAATTATCCAACTCAAAAATTTGGGAAATTGCAACCCGACATTCTGGGTTGGGTGAAGTCCTGTCCTTTGGTATGGGTAGTTTGAAACTCCAAGTCCTCACAAGGCGCAAGATCCCAAGGTGTTTTGCGCAGAACTTCGACCCTTCCCCAAGCCCCAAGCCTGCCCGGTACCCAAGAATCTTGTCCCCCCGCGAGCCCTGGCAGGCCAAATACTCAAGGCGCAAGATGCGGAGCATTTGTTCCTTCTCCCCCCCCCCCCGCCCCGAACAGACAGCTAGAAGCTATGGATTCGATGGGCCCAGAAATCATCCTTGGTTGGTGGCTTGGGGAGGGCTGCCCATGTTGGGGATACTACCTGGCTGAATCGCCAGTTGCTGTTTTCTCCATGCACTTTACCCCAAAAATCAGCAACAGCAACTGAAGAAAACAGCAACTTGGCTATCCAGGTGGGCTTCTTTCTTAGGCCAGGACATTGGGGATCCAGAGTGATTCAGCGCCGGTGTGGTCGCGCTTTCGGGCCCAGCAAGGGCTCCTAGAATTCGGGTTGCACCTGCGATGCTCAGTGCTGGATCGGTTTTGCCCTGTCCATGTTGGCCTATCCCGAAAGGCGGTCGTGAAACGGTGCCCAACTGCCCAACTGCCCAGCTGCCCAACTGCCCAACTGCCTGCTTTCAAACGCCCTAGATAGCCATCTTACGATCGTTTTTCAGTAACCGTTGCGATCGGTTGTTGGGGTAAAGTGCATGGAAAAAAACGATCGCAACTGGCAATCCAGGGTCTAGGTTTGGACACCTTTCGATCCAAGTGGAACGCCTTTTTTGTGAGTCACAATCAAAACGGATCGGTATGGAAATGGTAATCCTAGAACCATGTAAAGAATGTGTTCTTTTCCAAAAGAAGGCGGCCACACCGAGCCCAGTTGTGGCTCGCATGGTTCCTTACTAGCCTCCAATTGACGGTGGTGACTCATCTGGGTCGTTGGTGTTTTTTTTGCTGAAGTCACTGAAATTTCCCCAGATCACTTGTTTCCTTGAGACCCGAACCGCTGCTAGGTCCTCCAGCAGAGAGGTTAGAGAAGGGTACCCGACTTTTTTTCTTTTTTGTCTATTTTAGTATGGGAACCCTCCTGACCAAAAAAGAAACAGTGAGAAAGGGCACCTAGCTGGGGGACCTAGGCTGTGAGAGCCCCTTCCTCCATGTCCATGGAGCTCAGGCAGTGCAGATCGCTCTTGGGGCTCATCTGCACCTCCACCATGGAATCCACCCGCGAGCGCCGTCGTTCCATCGAAGCCAGCTGACCCATGGCAGATGGTGCGTGTTTTTTTGTGTTGGGGGGGGTGAACCTATACCCATTGAAAAGGGGAAGTCACCCCAGAATGTTGGGGCCATAACCCAATTTGAAGTTGGAAGTTGGTCTGTCAATGGATCGCAGGCCCAAGATCGCTGCGATGTGTTTCTTTGTTTGTCGTGTCTGTCCAGCTCAATGGATTTGCCAGGGTTCCAAAAGGCGGCTTTCATTTGAATCACTACTACTAGTATTATCGTCAACATCATCACTACTTTCACTAATTGATGAAGAACTGTTGTCATTCAAACTGCTATCATTGCTACTCAAGCTACTGTCAGTTATAATTCTCTCTTCACTACTAATGGCCTCTGGCAACCGGGCCTTCAACAATGATGCTTTGGGATCCGTGTTACACCCAGATCGCTTTTTCGCAGGTAACTCGCAATTCCACAAACAGCGCACCACCAACCCAGTTAAGGTTTGGGCTTGGTTACCTAAAGATAAATCGAATCACCGTTTTTTCAAGAAGGCCCGAGTGGAAGTTGGCCCCTCGCATTCTTTTTGGCACGGGGCCCCTTCTTTTTTGGGTGTAACGGTCCCTATGATTGGGACCCAGGACCCGTAGGGAAGGCAGGTTTGGTCAGTTGAAAGGGACAACAAAGCCTTCAGGCCATTTTGGCGGTCTCCAAGTCGTGTTCGCAATTGAAGTGACCCAACAGCGGAGCCAGGATGGGTGGAACCACCTTTGTTGGGGCGAATCCAACGCTGGCTCGCTAGAATCAGTGCAGGCCTAGGCAACTATCCATAAACGACCAGGAAACCAGCAAACATCTACTGCTTGCATTCTGTTCTGTGGTTAGTGAGTTTGCGGCGCTGCTTTTTGCATAGCCTGAAGCTTCGGCGAATTCTCCGTCAGCTGGGTGTCTCTCTTTTTTTGGAGGGTACACCTTTTTCTACAGTAGAGAGCTTAGAATAAGGGAACCCGACTTTTTTTCTGTACGTCTATTTTAGGGGAACCGCATCTCCCCCAAAAAAGAAACGGTGAGAAAGGGCTCTAACCTAGTTTTGTGTATATATTTTGAGGTACCAGGATCGCCAGTTGCTGCTTTTTCCCATGCACTTCACCCTAAAACACCAGCAACAGTGACTGAAATAAAGCGATCGCAACTTGGCTATCGAGGTACACCGTTTTGGAGTGATACCGGGAAGCCAAAGGGAACCACCAAATGGGAGGGGCCGGACTTATCAAGAGACACACCCGGGTCTGCGGCGGATCTCCTCGGTTTCCGAAACGAAGTCTGCACTTTTGGGCCGAACAAAAACAAATTCTTGCCCGGACCTCCATGCAAACCACCTCTTTCCCTTCTTTTTTGGGCGGTTCATTGTAAAGGGAACCCCCCGCTCCAGAAAAAAAAGACGGAAACCAAAATGGTGCCACCGGAGGTCTTTCAGAAAGCAACTCAAGTCTGCAAGCTGGTACGTGAGGAATGTTCTCCATTTGAGGCACGACCAAAACCCGTTGACGTTTGTTCTAACCCCCTACACGCAAGACCCACCTTTTTCAGGGTATGATAGGGGATCATTATAATCCTTGGCTAAAAAGGAGGGTATTTGGAGTTGAAACCCTTGTTGAACTAGGAATCGATCTTGGTTCGCTCATTTGGGGTGGCCCAAATGAAGGCCGTCCGATGCTTCCCACAAGATCCGGCGCACCCAAGAGCCCATGGATCGAAACAGTGACACACATGACACACCAAAACGGTGCTTGCAGAGAAAGGCTACCTGGATCGCCAAGTTGCGCTCGCTTTTTTCAGTCACTGTTGCGATCGGTTTTCGGGGTTTGGAGTGCGTGGGAAGAAAAAAAGCGATCCAGGTAAGAGACTACGTGCTGCAAGTACTAAACCCTGATATTGCCCTTTCGGGCCTGGAAACAATAGAAAAAATTTTTGGAACCTTGGCAAATGGACCAAATGTTTAAAACACACCCAAAGAGGTCAGGTGGAGACATCCCTCTGCCTAAACCTACTTCCGATTTCCGTTGGCCAGAATTCGCTCCGGACCCGAAAAGTGACCATCAAGTCCGGATTTTCGGACAGGGAGTGAGTCCCTCTGGCCTCGAGGATCCCGACCACTTTTGGGCGAAACTCGGAAGCCCACACCTTTCGCCTAAAAAGATCTACGCCTCCCGGAACCAGTGGTTCTAGGCCCCCCAAAAAAAATCCTGGGGTTGCTTTGCACGTGTCTCCCGCTTTTTCGTGGGCAGCTTGAGGGCTCGGTCCAGGTAATTCGGCGATGCAGGCGCCCCCACGGCGCCGCCGCTTGGACCTGCGCGCGGAATCCCCGAAGCTCCGGTTTCTAGGCGCTTCGAGGCGGGGCGCGTTCCTGGCGCCTCCGAGTGGTTCCTGGATCGCCCGGTGCGATCGCCTTCTCTTTTTGTCCCCCATGGCACTTTACCCCCCAAAAAAACGCCGACAGTTTGGGCAGTTTTTGGGAAAGTACAACTCCCGTGTTTTTAGCAGAGGGTTGGCATCCATACCCTGACAAACGTGGCCTTGGAGTCGTTCCTAGATAGCCAAGTTGCAATCGTTGCTTTTTTCTTCTTCTTTTTTCTTTCTTTTCTTTTTCGGTCACCGCTGCGATCGGTTGTTGGGGTAAAGTGCATGAGAAAAAACGATCGCAACTGGCGATCCAGGTTGGTATTTTGGGGAAGCCGATCGGCTTTCCAAGTCAAATACAACTCCGTTTTTTGCATGGGGTTGACATCCATACCCTGACAAACGTGGGTATTCGGGAGTTGGGGATACCTGGACCCTCAAACTAGCCATAACAAAAGTTGGATTTCACCAATTCCATTATTTGGGGCTGCCATAACCCGTTTTGTTTGTTAGAATTTTGAGGGTGCGTGTTTGTACTAGCTCGTGCCATCCAATCCCTCTAGGCACGCGTTCCGAACGCGGCAAGAGAGAGAGCCCTAGGTTCCTCCAAAGACCCAGGGTCTCCCAAAAAACCCAATGGCTGATTTTGTCTTCCATGAACCCATGGCCGCAATTTGGACCCAGGCCCGCAGATCCTCCGTAAAGCCATAAGAAACGGGTTAGTTAACCCATAAACTTGGGGTTCATACCGGGGGTTGGGGTCATGGACGTATACATCAGCTCAAACGCCTGGGCGTCCTTCAAAGAAGGCTGGGTGACATGGGGCGGTTTTTGTGAACTTGGTCTGAGGGAAACCAAAAGCACACCTCCCCAGACTACTTGGAGAGCCTCACAACTCCAAGCTAAGAGTTCTTAGGCTGTCGCCCCGAAGACTATGGTTGTTTTTACGTCCACACAAAAAGAAATGGTACCACCAAAACAAGAGACCACCTGAACCCTCGAATCCCTCGAAGTTGTCTTAGACATGGGGTGAGTTGCCCAAAACTGTGGTTGGTGAATTCAACCTTCTCTCTGGCTACCTCTCAGTTTTAGAACTTCGACTGGAGAAATTCGGTTGGAACCCACACATGCTCACAATACCCGGCTGTTTTCAGTTGGTATGATATCAACCCTTTACTAGAAAAGGAGCTTTTTGCCTTGGAAAACCAGGTTTTCCAAAACACCAACCTAAAAACAGTGGGTATTTGGAGCTTACGGGGGTCTGTTGTGAGGCAACCACAAGAGGTGAATGTGGCAGTGATCGAAGCCTGGCCGGGGTCTACTATCTGCACCCACTTCTGGCTCATGGAGACTCACCAACTACGTGTCCAAACAACGGAGGAACTGCAGAAATCGGTGTTTGGCTTTTGGATTCTTAGAAAAAAAGTACCTGGACCCTCAAACTACCCCAAAAACAGGGAACGCACCCCATATTTTTAGGGCAATCACCCATCAAGGCTAGTTTGAGGGTCCAGGCGCACACACACACACACACACACACACACTTGAACTCCAGATGGAGAGTGCTAATCTTTCGAGTACAACTGATGAGTCTCGAGTACAACTGATAAGTCTCGAGTAAGATAAGTTTCGGCTCGCGATGCACTCGGCTTCCCTCTAGTGACGAAAGCGTTACAAGATTCAACATGAAGCACACACAGCGAGAGAAAGAAGAGGGCCAAATAGACTTTCAAAATCACTCAAGAGTGCAGGTACACAAGGCTGATCAGGCCTTGCATCCCCTCCAGTGATGCAGCTTCGTTGGGCAAGGTTCATCACTGGAGGCCTTGCCCCCCTGCTGCAACAGAAAAAGGTTTTGGTGGCAGGGTTTTCTGCCACTCCGCACACACACGCCCCTCTACGAGGGGCGAGGTTTCTCTTTTCTCCTGCAGGAAGATCACATGCTCAAACTCGAATCTCTATCGTTGACCAAAATATCCTCCACGGCGAGGGGAGCGAGACACAGCCCTAAACCGCTCAGAAGACGGGAACGAGAGATCACCACGTTGAGCGTTGCGAGTGTCGCCATAGAGGACTGAAGCGATTTGCGAAGCAGCCGGGCGATCACCATGAGAAAACGGAGTGGCGTAGGTGAAGGTCTCCTCAACTGGAACGGCATCGGAGTTCCGAACTTGACCAAGAGATTGATCATGTGGATAATGAGTTGCGAAGGACTCAATCCGAGACAGAATGCGCTGGTACCCTTGATGTTGCCAGTCACGGATGTCCCATGCCTGGACCGGCTCATTGGGATCCGTCACCCGCTGCCATTCCCGAAAAGAATTTTCAGGTAGATCAGGTACGGCGTCACCGCGGTGCCATCGTTGAGGCTGTCCTGGAGTGTATATCCGCACCCACTCCTGATCCTGCCAGACCGAATATTCGAGCCATGGGTGCTGCTTCGAATCATCGATGTCCATGTCGAAGTAAGAGGCAAGGATTGTCGCGGGCTCCGATCCAGCTAGTAGAGGAACAGGCACCATGCACAACCATGTTCAAACAACAACCAAGCAAGATCATGCAAGTGTAGAGACCACCCTTATTTTGTACGCTGCGCCACTCATGCGAGTCTAGTCCTCAGTCAGCTCGAAGATGGGACTCGTCTTGTCTCTGCCACTGTCGGAAGGATTCACGGGCCGGTAGGGCTCGGAGACCCCAATCGTCTCCGATGGTGTGTTTCCACGCGATGCACGTACTGGTTGATGAGGATGGGAAGCTTGACGTGCGCGAGCCGTCAGTTGTTGAGAAATCCCCTCCTGGAGACGAGTCAGTTCTTCAGTAGAGAAATCAGCCGCATCCGAGGACCTGAGAATCGCGTCTAACAGCTCCGGCGACATACTCAATGCCGCAGACTGCGTGGCCACGCTGTGATGATCAGGGAGATACATGGAATCAAATTCATGACCAGCGTGAGGGGCAGCGACTCTCCGATAGCCCTCTGTGGCCCAGTCTCGTTTGTACCACGTGGTGACTTGGACCTGCCCACCGACTGAGTCCTGGTTGGGAGCATAGAACTCCCTCCATTCTCTAAAAGTATGCGGAGGAGGTGGAGCATCATGTTCTTCTTGTGGCGTCCATGGTCCCGGATGAAAGATCTTGACCCACTGGGCATCTGGTTGTTGAGGATCCGGACACCATTCCAGCCACGCCATGACAACGCAACCACGGAAAGACAAATTGATAGGTGTACGGCTGCAGACAACAACGAGTGAAAGCGAAACAACTATCATAATGCAAAAGACCACTTTTGCAGCACTGCGCGGCTCCAGCATCGAAGTCAATCTCCCGAATCGAATTGAACTGAACAGACTCCCCAGGAAGGCGAGGACGGGCATCAGCCATCATGTGAATTAGATGATGCCGAGGAGGAGGTCAATCCAGCATACATGAGGTCCGGTGCACCCGAAGCGAAAACTGGCCTCGCTATGCTGGGACGTGGACGACCCAGGCGTTGGTATCCCCTGGTGACCCAGTCCCTGTAATACCAAGTGTAGAAGGTTGCGTAGGATACCGGTTGCAAAACCGCGCCTGTGGTGGTGCCGCCTGTGCTTTCCCTAGGCCAATCACTTCGAAGTGGTGGACCTTGCGCCATTCCCGATAGGTGGTCGGGTCATCCGGGGCCGGTCCCAGGGTGTTCGTGGCGACTGGATGCCACTGACCCGGTACATAGATCCGAATCCATTCCACACTCGCATTTGCTGGCCCATTGACGATGTCGTAGTCAAAATAGCGAGGTAGGACCCATCGTGCTGCACCATGCACTGTACTATTGAACATTTCAACCCGGCAAGCTGCTCAAAGTTATCAAGGAAAGCGGCGAACACATAGAGACGGCATGCACACCACCAAGCAAGACAACCCAACGTGGACTCACATACAAAGCAAGCACAACCGCATCTTTATCCAACATGCTACTCAAGTGTCACTCCGAATCATTCCAAGGATCATGGAATGGTGGCGGCGACGGTTCCCGCCACGCCCCATCCGGTACCGATGAGCCCACCGAGGAATCGACGTCTCGAGCATCGCGAATCCGATGGATTGTACAGGAGCTCCAAGTCGTTGATACCCTCGTGTTTGCCAGTCTCGGTACTCCCACACGTGGTAGGACACATAGGAACTGGGCGTGACTATGGGATCCGTTGTGGTGCCTCCGGTGCTGTCTTCAGACCAGTACACTTGGAAGTGATATGATCTGCGCCACTCCCGATACGTGGAAGCGTGGAGTGGGTCAGGAACTGGAGCATCATCGGGAACGGGTCTCCAAATGCCCGGAGAGTAAATTCGAATCCATTCCACTCCTCTATCGATCTGGTACTCGAAATACTGGGGGTTCATAGCAATACAGGCTCGCACGACTGCTAAACTAGTCGAAAGTCTGCGGCAAAGACACACATGCATTGCCAACCGCGCACATCCGCTGGAGAGTGATGCAACTTTTCAAACTCAAGGTGAAACACAGCAACGAGGTCTGAAATGTCCGACTCCTAGGTTTCACTGTCGTTGATGTCGCGCACACCTGCAATGATAGTGTCCTGGTCGTCTGCGAGCACAAGGGGAAAGACATTTCCGCCCATGGCGCAGGATGGCATGACAGTAATGTTTGCAAGTTGCCGATGGGGACTGCGATGGACGGCCAGCACGTTTGGAAGAAAACACTGTAAAGGGCCGTCGAGATCGCCGCGGCGCTGAAGCTGATGCTGTCCGAGATCGTTTGGACGAGCGCCCTGGACTGCGTGGTTCTTCATCACGGGAAGGATCAGTGCTGTAGATCGAGCGGCGTGTGCGCTGCGATTTCGAAGAGGTAGGGCAGGATTGTCCGCGAGGGGCTGAGATCGAGGGGCTGCGTACCGAGGGCATAAACTGTGGGTGTAGAATCACCGGTGGTGGTGGTGGTGGTGGAGGAGGAGGTGGAAGAAGCAATGGCAGACTTGGCGGGGGCGGAGGCGACGTAGTCTGCCGAATGGGTCTGTCGAGTAAAGCCCCGGGTCCATGAAATTGTAACCACGTCGGCTGCGCTCCATGGGTCCAGGTAATGTACGTCTGTACAACTTGTTCCGACATGATTTGAGCAACTCAGACATGACTTCACTGCATGTCAACGGCATCTCCCAAAACGACAAGCAAGAGTAAGTCACGTGCAAGCAAGCAAATATCATGTGATCAACAACTAGAGCCGGACACGCCGCCGCATCCTACATTTAGTCCTCCGATGGTCGCTGCTGCATTTGACGACCGCGTTCCTAGCCGCGAGCCTCCAGTTGTTGATAGACCTTCCATGCCTGCTTGACTTCTTCAATCGGCTTCTGAAGAAACCGAGCTATGGTCTTATAGGTGGGCCTGGAATCCTTGTCTTTCTTCCGTCTCACCATTTCATCCAGCTCACCCTGTGTCCATGCCGTGAAAGGTTCACGGTATGCATTGCGAAGTGCAATGGTGAATTCTTGTAGAAGTTCCCGAGGACCATGAACCACCGTAGGCGACGGCCGGAATGACGAGGCACCTGGATGCGGACGTACCGAGCCATCAGAATCCGAATCAGGTGTCGTAGGCGACGTCTGTCCTGGCTCTCGGCCACCGTGTGCAGCGAAGGGAGCAAGTGGACGAGGCGGTGGCAGTCGATCCAACATCGATTCGGGCCGAGTACCAGGATTGTGGTCACTAGCATCACGATGTGCCGCTCGAGGCGGGGACAAAGCCGGTATGTACCAGGTAGATGACGTGTCCACAGGTCGAGCCCGAATTCGTGTGGGGGAGCGGGATCTGTCAGACGAGGCGTGCTCCGTGATGATGCGGGGCCGCAACCCATGTCTGGAGTTTCTTGGTGCTCTCGGGGTCACCACCGTGTTTGACGGACGACTACGCTCCGTCATCAAGGCAAAGTTCAGGGTGTCCAGAGCTGTCGCAACTTGGGATGCAAGGACATTGAGTACAGCCACCAGGTTATTCACAAACTCAGCTGACAACTGCATGGCAACCGATCAAACCACAAGGTCAACTCAAGCAAAGCTGCAAAGCTATAACGCTGCGGCATGGCAAAGATATGGTGCATGCAAACATGAATGTAGCAAACGCTGAGGTACTTTTATCGCTGTTGCTCCGTCACCGTTCATACGACAGACCTGATGGTCGGCAAGCTGGCATGGCTTTGACCGCCGGTGGATACTTCGGAGTGTGAGCATGGCGGCGGGACGTGGGAACCGCATCATCTGGACGGTCCGGGAGCCGTCGGTGATGGCTGCGGGATCGTCTCCGGTGCGGCTCTCGATGCCTAGATCTTCGCCTTCGTCTGTGTTCCCAGGAGGTGCTGATACTCACCGTGCGTACGTGAGCAGGGTGCTCCGCACGGTTGTCCGAGGTGGCCACGAGAGTGACCGGCGCTGCCATGTAGTCAGGTCTGACTGATGTTGCCGGCAAGTGCGGCGGCGCCGTGGACGGCGGAGGCAGCGGCGGAGGATGACCGTCAGGAATCGGTGGCGGCGGGGGCGGCTGTGGATGCCGCTGCTGGCCTTCAAGACGTTGCAGTCCAGCCAGAAGTAGACTGATCTGCGATGACATGGCGAGTAGCATGTGCCGGCAATCGCGTAGCAGATCCCCATGATCCATCACAATCCCGGCAAAGATGCGACAACCAGGGCCAAATCAACCAGTGATCACTAAAAGCGGCGACGGAAAGCAACACAAGGCATACAACCAAACATGCAAGCAACACCGTAAAAGGAAACATCGTAGTCCAACCATGAGCCTCGGACAACCCTATGCGCTTTTCCGGAAGAGGAGCGTCATGATGTACATCATGAAAACAAAGCGCACACCACGTCGGGTCAGTAGCAAAGCTGTTATACTGACATGCCACAATGGTTCACCAGAACATGCCCATGTAGCTGGGCACCGCAATCGAAGATCGGAGTTTCCACCTGCCATCTTTGGCGTGAATGCAGTCATAGTAATGGGAAGCAGCTATGTCCGCGTACACGCCGCCGCGGGGTATAGTGCAATGCTGTTGCCGGAGACGAGCAGAGCCACCAATGCACACCGGGCGGTCCGTCCGGATTCCACCGAACTGCGCTGCAGATTGGATTGCCGCTTCCTGAGAATGGAGGCTGCCCCTGCAGTAGAATCCCATCGGAGGCAACCAGACTTCGTTCCAGTTGGAGCATTCACGATTGGGGGAAGGATGTTCTTGCCACTTTGAAGGTCGGATCAGTTCCTCATCACGCAGGATTTGCATGGCAGCCTGCATATTGGTGTTGTGGGACCAGAAAAATGTGGACTGCGATTGAGTGCGATGCTTGTCTGGCAACAATCGGCGTGGCTCAAATGAGAAGATGATCCCAAAGAGGTTCTTCTGCGAGTTCTTTTTGTCCGCGGAGAAGTGGTGAAACGTCCGTGTGGTCCTGCTGATATATGGCCACTTTTCCTCGCAAATGCCGAGCTGGACGATGAGTTGCTGCGGTAGTGACCGCCATGAGATCTGGAAGTAGTCAGAAATGTCTCTGACCACTTGATCGGTCCAGCGTCCCGGAACCCCATGTGGTGGCTGAGCAAACGGAAACTCCGAAATGGACTTGACCCGCTGTTCATCTTCGATGATCCTGCGGCGGTGCGGCATGAGGCTCCTGTAGACCGACTCCCATGATTTCTTCAACAGCTCCGGTTCAGGAAATACCAAGGCGGCAATCGAGGGCAAGGTGTAGTAGAGTACATCATTCACTACGATGGCAATCTCCTCGATCCGGCACCCAGTGCGCAGCTTGAAGCGATGAATGCCCAAATCAGGCACCTGCCGACGAACTGAGAGAGGCACCAGCGCGATGCGGTTCTCAGAAGGACTGCCATGAGCAGGAGGAAACGGAGGCGAGCGTGGCCTCCTTTGATCGCTATGGGCGCGTCTGCCATCACTCCTCCATTCACCCCAATCCTCCTCCTCATCCGAATGCCCTTGCGGGCCCGGTGTGAGCTGGATCCGCGAAATTCGGGACCGGGGGGAACGCGATCGGGGCTGTCCCGTGAGTGCTGGTACGTCACGTGACGGGCCGTGGGATTGCACACTTTGTTGGTGTGCTAAGCCGTGAGTCCGAATGAACATTTGCATCTCATTGCCGTTGATGAAGTTGGGGAGGTGCTCGAGCGTCACGCGGCTCGTGGTTTGTACTGATCCGTCAGAGCGCAAAAGACTGGTGACCGTATATTCCGCCATGGTTCTGAGCCAGCTACATGCAAACAAAGCACAATGCAACAACAACTGTCTCAAGCATGCACAAGAAGAGACAGCATGACAAGCTCACATGCAGATTTTGTCCCGAGTCGACGCCGAACGTCACGCAGAAGGTGGGATTCAAAACCTTTGGCCTCATAAAGGCGTTTGAGAGCGTCGAGCCCATGCTGCTGCTGAACCGCCGGTTGTGCACCGCGTATGATGAGCCACGAGCGAGAAGACCAAGAAGAATAAGTGAACATCTGATCATTGGCACTCCGAATTCCTTTGATTTGGGAGGGATGATCAGGTAGCTGTGGTGTAATAGTTCTGGAGGAAGAATCACATCGATAACCCAGCACTTTGTCATCATGTTGAACCTCAAGCATCACTGGTGGGCGATAAAATTCCAGGGAAAGAAAGTTCATGAGCACGGGTGAGTGTGGGGCTGAATCTCGAAGGAGAATGAAACGATTGTCGACGTAGCGCTCATGCCAGATCACACCAATGTCGGGCATGCAAAACCGCAGAGAACTCATGGTTTGGTGCCAGAAGAAATCCTCAACCGTAGCAACCAAATTGCACAACGGTGGCGCGGCTGGTGATCCCATAGCGACTCCTCGTTCTTGGCGGAACAAGTATCCGTTGATCTCGAAGTGACTGTTGTCAATGACAAAGTCCAGAAGGTGCCGGAGATCTTGTTCACGAAAAATTCGAGGGATCTTGGTTTGACGGCGCCACTTTCCTTTGAACATACGGCGTCGATGATCTGACTTTACTTCGTACACGGACCATTGCGAGGAACTGCGAAGGCCAACAACTTGATCGTATCGATGGAGAAGCACTTGAAGCGCCTGGTGGAATCGTTCCGTAGGAATGGACGTGAAGAAGCCTGACAGGTCTTGCGACACCAGGTGGATGTACTCATCAGGGTCTGCTTTTGACAGCGCTTCCCACAGCTGCTGGACAAGTTCTTGTACTGGAAGTTGACCTGCAATGTCGGGGAAGGCAGCCTTGGTAAGTTCAAATATGAGTGCACCGAAGACCGTGAGGAAGGGAGCTGCCCATGTGCGAAAGAATGAAATGATGGGTCGAGCTTTCTGCCAGTCCTTGGTCGGCTTTGGGAGGATGCGCGCTGTGGGCAACGGTGCTTGAAGTCGAAGTCCCCATGCATATCGTTGACGTAGGAGAGAAGGTACCGTGGTTACCACTTCAGAGCGAAAGGATGCTGCGGATTCGCGGCAAAGTGAGAAGACATCCCCCGAGCAGAATGTCTTCCGCATCAGTATGGCAAACAGGGACGGACAAATCACATGTGCGCGGGAGGGAAAATGATCCGCTGGGATAACAACCCACGAAGACAAAGAAGCCACAGTGCGCTGCAACGATGTCGATGACCAATAAGCCCGATCTTGGAGGTTCATCCGATGAGTGTCCATTAACTGAGTCACAACCGGCTGTAGATCTGAAAGGAGACTGGAACCATGTACATGCCAGCGGCGAGCAAGTTTGCGAAGTTGTGTAGTGAAACGTTGATGCAATAAGTCGACATCACCGAAAAACTGATCCTTCATTGAGGCGGCCATGATTTCAACGTCAATGTCCGCATTGATGCGAGAAAACTCATCCACCATTACAGCGTGACCATGTGCACGGTGTAAATGGTGATCATCGATGTCCAAACAGCGACACGGAAAGGATGATTCAGGAGTCCATCTGCGCTGCCATGTGCGGTAGTTGTATATCTTGTCGCCCAATGTGGCGCTGCGAGTTTCCACCACCCGGATCTTCGGAATGAAAAGAGAAGGGAACAGATCCCGATGAGAAGCAATCCAGCTTTGTAGCCATGTGCCAAGTAGAGCTTTCCAATTCCGGACATGTAGCGGCGGTAAGAGTAGCTGTGTCAAAGTGGTGGGTGGTTGTAGCCGTCGTTTGCGCAGCACCTGGGCGAGGAGTTTTTGCGCCTTGGAGCGGAAGGGCTCGTTGACAAAGACTAAGTAGTACAGCTGAGTGGGAGGGAAAGCCGCCGACAGTAGGTCACGCATGACTTGGAACGACGCTCCTGTATTCGATCCCAGCTGATAGAGAATCGAGTAATGGGCTTGAATGTCATCCAGGATGTCAGGTCGTAGTTGCCGTTGGAGATCCGGATGTAGTCGTCGTCGAAAGCGCTTGTGCAAGCCGAGGGAAGTGGGAGACGACAACGAGTGACGTCGAAAATCCACAAGATGTTCCCGGAAGCCCACCTTGCGCAAGATTCTGTGTACCCAGGGCGCATTCAAATGCGGGCGTAGCAGGTATTGCCATTTGCTTTCTTGAACCCACACCGAGGAAACAGGAAGTTTGATTTCCACTGGAACAGCACAGAAGAGCCAGTAAGTATTGGATCTCTTCCAGTAGTGAAGCGCTGGTTCAAAGAAGGCATGCCGTCCACGAAGTAGTTGTAGAAATTTGCGACTGCGTGAGTGTTCACGACGTAGAACATCCTGATCAGTCGCCCCAACATAGTATGGTGTGTGCCATGGGGAAAGTCGAATGTAGACGCACGGTTGTTGATGATGACCTGGATCGTGTATGAAGTCATAGAGGTCAGGAAATCGCGCCCGCAATGAGCGTAGATGTCGCGTGTCAGCAAAAGTAGAGTGCATGATTTCACACAAGAGAGAAGTCTTGTAGAAGTGAAGGACTTCAAAGAACGGCGGGAAGTAGCCGTGATCTTGTGAAATGAGACGTTGTAAGAAACTAATCAATAAATAGGCAGCGCACCGACATCTGTGAAGCTCATACCTGTTGGCCACGGTGTGCTGAGAGTGTGACATAGCGTGATTCGGAATCTGAAGGGCTATCCGGATCACAACTAAGACTTCGAGGATGAGACCCAGCCACGGCAATTGTGTGATGGATTCGTACTCCTCAGTTGGAATCGACGGTGGTGGTAGTCCAGGAAAACAGTACTGCCAGCACGTAGAGAACATGGTCAACGAGTGTAGAAGGTCGTCCAGCGACTGCCATTGTGCAACATCATCATAGATTCCGCAGCGGCGAAGTTCATCCAACATGGTGAGATACAACCAATGAAATCTACCACAAGGCGGCGACATGAATACAAGCATCACAGACAATCACACAAGAGGCAATGCAAGAACGAGCAAGTACAAGATCAATCTGGTGCAACGCAGACACTTGACGGACGAGTTTTCACCTGGACTCATCCGTGACATTGTTGCCGCTCCGGGCTCATATGAGAACGAAGGTCATCATGATGCCTTCTCATCCACAGAGTAGGCGAGCGGTCACGATGAGGTGACTCAATGCCTTCTCAGTGAGTTTGGTAAGATAGCCGGGCTCTAGTCCCCACGAAGCCGCCATCGCCCCGAGCGTGGGTGCGTCGCCTTTCGGCATGCGTTGCCGCGCCTGAAGGAGCTGCGTCGCCATAGAATCTAATGACTTGTTGCCGTTGAGCCGGGTCGGGTGATTGGCCCACTTAACCAGCGATGCCAAAGTGGTTGTTGTGGGTGATTGCTTGAGATAAAGGCGAGGTTGGTCACTGGTCCATGTGTAGTACTTGACAACTTCATCCGGCGTGCTGTGCATGGTGAGCAATTGTGACGCCGCCGGTTTGGACGGCGGTGACGACACTCCGTGAAGAGACTGAATGATCCGAGGTTGCACCACGCTATCAAACGACTTGCCATCCAGGGCGGCTGCGCTGGCTGTAGGAAGGGAGCTGGCAGGTGACGAGGATGGTGTGTGGTTGACCGGTGGCGGTGTAACCAACTCTGCATCATCCTTCTGGTTTGTCATCGTGGGAGAGGTCGATGCGCGAAGCGATGCGGAATACTGAGCTTGGAGAAGTTCGTGCGCACGATTTAGATCATTGAACTTTTTGACCATGTCATCTGTCTGGGTGGCAGGTGCGAGAGAGGTGTGATGTTGCTGAAGAAATTGAAGTACCAAGCTGGCCAAATGGTCGTGGACCTTGATGCGCTGATTGAAGTCATCGATGTTGAGACCCAGCGTGTTGGCAAGGTCCTTTTCCAGGGTGAGCAGGTTGAGTGACTGTGATCTTCGTAGTAGTTTGGAACAGGTACTCCAAAGTAAGGCCTCGGTGCGGGTGCGAAAGCCTTCCCACGTCACGAATCTGCCGTGTGCAAACGGCCTGAGTAGCCAGTTGGTGAGGCCCCCGTGGATAACCTGAACCAGGCGTACGTCCCTAATATCCATGCCTGACATGTCGCGAAGGTTGCCATGCGGAGTGTTGGCAACAGTCATGGGCAGGCTGAAGTTGTAGAGCTGATTGACATCAAACATGCCATCTCCAGGTGTCCAGTCAGGCGAGGGAGTAAGCCAGGCTTTCTGAGGACGAACCGGTAGAGCCGCAGGAGGTCCAGGTGACGGTGTAGGTTGGGAAGTAGTAACCGGTGGTGGCATCACGGGTGGCATGAACTTGGTTGGCGTGGGGTCTGGAGGGATCGGCATCATGTAGTTGATCGCTGGGTGTTGGAATTGTTGTGTGGGATTGTGAGTCGATTGAAAGTTGGTAGGTATCATCGGAAAGTTGTTGGCAGCGTTGTAGCCGGAGTTGTGTTGCCATGAAACCAAGTTGTTCCAATCCATGTTCTCCGAGACCTGGCTGTCATTGTGTTCACGTCGGCGTGCTTTGCGAGCTTGAGGGGACGGACTTCGATCACGTCTGCGCCGAGTCCTGGATCTATCACGATCATCACGTCGAGACATGGTGACGCAACCGACTCTGAATCTTCACACTTCCACCTTGAGAGAAACGGATCCGACAACATTCAAATCAATGCAAATACAAGTCAACGGCCCCCAGCTGCAATGGTCGATGAAATGGATCCGACAAAAGGTAAGTCGACATGTACAAGGCAAAGCAAATACAAGTCAGCAATCTTCAACCGCTATGAGCAACAAGTTCAACCAATGGTAAGCAAATGCAATGAAAGTCGGCAGCCAGCAGCTGTGGTGAGACGTCACTATGGTCTGATCGCTGTCTTCCCTTTAGTGAAACCTCGTTCCTGGTTAAATGTGAAATTCCGCTGTTCTATGATAAGCACGTTGAGGTCAAATTTTCCGACAGAGCCGGCCCGGGGTCACACAATGGGTACACCCGAGGATTCCCCACGAATGGGGTGTACACACTTGAACTCCAGATGGAGAGTGCTAATCTTTCGAGTACAACTGATGAGTCTCGAGTACAACTGATAAGTCTCGAGTAAGATAAGTTTCGGCTCGCGATGCACTCGGCTTCCCTCTAGTGACGAAAGCGTTACAAGATTCAACATGAAGCACACACAGCGAGAGAAAGAAGAGGGCCAAATAGACTTTCAGAATCACTCAAGAGTGCAGGTACACAAGGCTGATCAGGCCTTGCATCCCCTCCAGTGATGCAGCTTCGTTGGGCAAGGTTCATCACTGGAGGCCTTGCCCCCCTGCTGCAACAGAAAAAGGTTTTGGTGGCAGGGTTTTCTGCCACTCCGCACACACACACACACACACACACGCACATGGTCTTTGGCTAGCGGGTCCGTTGTGGCTCGTCGGACGGCGCCTCTCTTCCCGCGACAGGGACATGATGACATTGGTCAGGGCCATCAAGCCTCAGAACTTTCGCCAGACATGTGCTGTCTTGAAGGGACTGGGTGCTTCATCTACCTGGACCCGCAAACTACCTGGATCGCCGGTTGCTTTTTTTTTGCCATTCACTTTACCCCAAAAACCGATCGCAACAGTGACTGAAAAAAAAAGCGATCGCAACTTGGCGATTTCTAGGTCCCCATTTGTTTTTTTTTTTTTTTTATATATATATTTTTTAGGGAGAAAAAAAAAACGGGACGTCCACCACATCACTTTGAGGCTGTGGGCGCTTGGTTCCTTAGGCTCTTGGACCCTTTTCGTCGGCTTCGCGCCGATTTTTTCCCACCCGCGACCGCTCGGTGCCTTTGGGATCAGACGGCCAGGTCCAAAGGCCCGGAAGCGCCCCGGAAGTTGGTGGCTGGCCACGTACCGGGGACTGTTGAGGCTTGGTAACGCTGGTTGTAGCCCACTTCGATTTAGAAGGTCGTACAAGCATGGGAATTCCATGCCCACACAGCTCCGAATGTGGCAAAACAAACAGCCCAACGGGACATTGCCCTACTACTCGCAACCAAATCCGCTCCAAAAATTATCAACCCCCACAAAAAAGGGCACTCACCCAATAACCAGGGGTTACATGGAGTGCTTGGAGAAGTCGTTCACCACTTTGGTTCGGTTGATTTGAGGCCGCCCGCTTGTTCTTGAGCTGCACGTGAACCATACAAGTGCTCCTTTACCCCCCTCTCCCTTGAAGGAAACCAGCAGGGTTGAATCATGGTTGCGAAATCCGTGTCGCACCTACGGAATGATTCGATCCCAACGCAAATGCCAAACAAACGTTATGAGCCCACTTTCTTCAGGCGATGATTTGTCAAGCCTCTACTAAAATACCAAGAAACGTGGTCTTTCCCATGGCGAAATTGATTGCTCAACTACCAAAATACCAAGAAACCTGGTGGTTTCCTCGTGGTTTCCGCTGTGCGGTTTGAGGGCGGCTTCGGGTTTCCCATCCACAAGATGCGTCTCTCGGACTGCGGGCTCTTGTTCACGGCGGCTGCCTCCTTGACTCGCAAGCTTTCCTCAGCACAGGGCCCCCCGGTAATTGCTGCCGCTCGACATCCTTTTCGCTCGTGCCAATGGCAATCCTTTCGTTGGACCTCCAAAACGTTGTTGCATTTTGCTTGGATGTTAGGGCTTTAACTTTTTGCCGACTCATCCTGTACCATATATGACACACATGACGAGTGTTTCTTTTATTTACCGCAGGCGTGTCTGAGACTCGATGGTACGGGAGAACTTCAAGAGGCACATCTTTCAACCGGGTCCAATGTTGTCACTCATCAACCCCGGTTTATTCATATGCGGGATGGTTTTGGCCCCGCAACCGTGTATGCAAATGGGGTGAGAGGGGCCGGTAACCCCTGTTTCTTCATATGGGGCACCTGCAAAAGGGGCCCCGGAATCCTTACTCAAACCAGGAAACCAGGGACACCCCCCTATGAATAAACTGCACGGGGTTTGTGAAAATCTGCGGCCCAGCTTTTCAGGCAATACCCACCTTTTTTTTAGGCTATGCTGTCGGCGAGACCTCTTCGTGGAGTGGCTTCTCCATCGGTCAAAAAAAGGGGGGTTTTAAGCGTCTTTTTCCACTCGCGCCCTTGATCTGCACCTGACTTCTCATTTTGTGACTGGCTTCCTGGATCGCCAGTTGCGATCGCTGTTTTCCATCCACTTTACCATCCAAAAACCGATCGCAACAGTGACTGAAAAAAGCGATCGCAACTTGGCTATCCAGGATCCTTTTTTAGTTGCCTAGAAATCGCCCAGCGATCGCTTCTTTCAGTCTCTGTTGCGATCGGTTTTTGGATGGTGAAGTGCATGGAAAAAAACGAAAACGCCACTGGCGATCCAGGTGGTACCCTCACTCCCATATTGCCATGGCACCGGGGGCTCCTACAAGAGGGACACGATCTTCCAGGTATTCCACAAGTGCTATGTTTGCGCAAGGTAGGGTCTCATGTCAAGCCCTGACTAAGAAAGGGATCGGCATTTTCCATGGGAAGCCGTGTTGTTTCTTCTTTATTTAATGCCAACTTTTAAAAAATGGACGGGCATTTGGAGTGGGGGGTAGGGATGTTTTTCCGTCCACGTCTTCCCAGCGCCACGTCTACCTTTTACATCCAAGACTGGGCACGGTTCTGCCTGAAGAAATTGAGGATAATGTTCACAAATTAATGAACCCCTGGTTGATTAACAGAGGCCTTGTGTGGGGGTTCGGGAAACACCCCGTAGTAGCAGGACGGGTTGATTGATTCGGGGTCAACATTACCTATTAGACATGCCCATATGCTCCATTTCTCCTTGGTTCTGGTCCCGGATCGTGGAATCATCTTGGGCAGTCTCTGCCTTGTTCAGATGTAAAACAAATGCAAGCTTTAAGACCATGTTCTAGCAACACGGGTCATCTGAATTGGCCCTCTCAGCGATGCACGGACGTCCTCGTCGCCTCCCGTTTTCCAAGAGCAATTGCCCCCGACCCCAGCCAGTGCTCCGTCCCCATCCTGTTTGCCAGATAAGCAATAAGCGGGCGTGTCTTAAGGGTACCCTTATTGGATGGTTTGAAGAGAAGGCACAAAGGAAACCACACATTTTTGGGTCCCCTCGACTTTAACACACACCCAAACAGCTTTTGTACCCTAAGGGTCATGACACCTCCAATGCAGACCCTCGGACCCTCCTACGGAGGTTCTCCCGACCCATTCCTCAAACCTCAAAAACCCATCTTGAGGGCTCGAAATCACTCGGGCGACGTGGAAGTTGTTGGTAACCTAGGTTATAGCACACTTGTAAGCCTCCTCAATGGGGTTAACCCCGTCAGCCATGAGCGGGTTACCACCCAGGTGGCGTGGCCACAGAATGCTGATCCCGGATGAATAAACCCCTGTTTGTTCATATGGGGGCGGGGGCCCCTCCAACAGTGGTCTGATTCCCCACTAAACCCAGCCCCCTATTACAAACAGGGGTTGACTGGTCCGGGGTCAGCATTAAAAACTTGGCGAATCGAACATCCAAGTAATGTTGACCCCATATTATTCAACCCCAGCTTATTAAAAGGGGGGTTCCCCTCCAAAAGTGGTCCGATTCCCCACTAAACCCAGACATGGACACCCCCCTATTAATAAACTGCCTGGATTGCCAAGCCGTCTTGCTTAGTCACTGTTGCTGTTTTTTGGGGTAAAGTCGATGGAAAAAGCAGCAACTGGCGTTCCAGGTGGAGTTGATGAATATGGGGTCAACCTTAGGCCTAGATAGCGAAGTTGCTGTTTTTTTCAGTCTCTGTTGTTCTTTGGGGTAAAGTGGATGGAAAAAGCAGCAACTGGCGACCCAGGTGGGGTTGATGAATATGGGGTCAACCTTAGGCCTAGATAGCGAAGTTGATGTTTTGTTCAGTCTCTGTTGCTGTTCTTTGGGGTAAAGTGGATGGAAAAAGCAGCAACTGGCGATCCAGGTGGGTTGATGAATATGGGGTCAACCTTAGGCCTAGATAGCGAAGTTGCTGTTTTTTTTCAGTCTCTGTTGCTGTTCTTTGGGATAAAGTGGATGGAAAAAAGCAGCAACTGGCGATCCAGGTGGGGTTGATTCATATGGCCATATGGCCATGGGTCAAAATCCCGTGCCCCCAGTGAACATCCCGATCCCACTAAAATCCCAACTAAAATCGGCGGTGCACCTACCCCAAAAAGGTACCATTGGTTTTGACCCACAGCCATATGGGGATTTCCCACTAAACCACAATAAGCAAAAATGTAAAATGTTTCCCAACAACAACCATGATTAGGCGAAATCCGTGCCGGTCGCTTGGCTCAAGAATCTGAGCCTTCGGGCGTAGGTCTGCGCTCGGGGATCCCCGGCGTGCTGGCGGCCATTGGATCGGTGGCCATGGGATCGGGGGATCGGGGGATCCGGCACCTGGACCCTCAAAATCGTCCCACCTGGAGCGCCAGTTTTTTTTTGGTCCATACACTTTACCCCAAAAACCGATCGCAACAGTGACTGAAAAAAAGCAGCGCTTGGCTAGCTGGTCAATTACTTAGTATCCACCGGGTGTCCTTTAAAATGTAGTAATGCTCGATTTGTGTAGCGAGTTCCGCTTCTAGTTTGAGGGTCCAGGTACCCCTTAATTGGTGGTTTCTGGGAGGTGAATAGCTTGCCGGTTCAATAGGTGCTCTCACCTGTCGGCCGCAAAAAATATCTGGGCCGCCAGTAATTGCGGTCCACAACAGGCGAATCGATCCCCAAGTAACTACCCATGAAACAGACTTCACCAACCAGAATTGTGGGTTGCGAGAACCCGTTTTAAACTCGGTTGACGTTGGAAGGGGAGCAAAAACAAATTATATCGTTCGCAGTTTAGTGGTTGGATTTCAGCCACTAAACCACAACAAGCAAAATGTAAAATCCTAGATAGCCAAAGTTGCTGTTCCTTTCAGTCACTGTTGCTGGTTTTGGGGGTAAAGTGCATGGAAAAAAGCGATCGCAACTGGCGATCCAGGATGTTTCCCAACAACAAGCATGCAAAGGGTTGGATCGGTGGCTCTGGCTCAAATTATGTTCAAAGTTCTTGGCTGAAGGGTCACCCTCAAGGCCCTTCCTTTTTTCTCCTGCAACGGGGCCTTGCACGCTACCACCCTTCACCCCAAAGGAGCCTGACAGGGGCCCGGTCCCTTTGAAAGGAAAATGGCCCAGACCAGGACCCCCCGAACGTCAGGTTCCACGTGCAAAGGGTGGCGAATTAGACCAAAAAAAGCAGCCCTTGCCAAGTGTTTCTCGGGTTTTAGGTTGTTTGGCGGAAAATCCACAAACAACCTGGGCCGTCCTCAGATCCCCTGCTAAAAGTCGACAACTTTTAGTGGGTTAAATTCGGAAACCCGACCACTAAACAAAAACAAAGAAGATCTAAACAGCTAAGTTGAACCGGATGGCTGGCAACCACTAAGAAAAACCCTAAGGTCATGCCCCCTCCATTCCCTCCATTGACCAATTCCTCAAGGGCCCTCAAAATCTTCCGGGCTGAAAATGAATCGAATCAAAAACTCTTGGGGTTGCCAGTGGTGGCGGTTTGTCAGGTTGTTTGGAAAAAAACACAAACAAACTCCCCGAGCAATTCCTCAAGGGCCCAAAAGAAAACGTCACCCATGTCGCGGATTTTGAGGGCCCGACCATAAATCGAATCGGACCCGGACCCAGGCCCTTACGGAAACTGAAAAAACGACTTACCTAGATAGCCCAGTTGCCATCGCTTTTTTCAGTCACTGCTGGTTTTTGCGGTTTTGAGTGCATGGAAAAAAGTTCATGGAAAAAACCCATCGCCACTGGCCATCCAGGCGTCCAGGTCGACCTTTTCTTTCAGGGTCGACTCGTGTCCAAAGAAAAATCGGCTCCCACCCGCTGTCTGGTCCCAACCCAGAACGAAGCCTGCTGGCGCTCGGATCCAGCGAGG
This sequence comes from Effrenium voratum, assembly GCA_963377175.1. NCBI lineage: Eukaryota > Dinophyceae > Suessiales > Symbiodiniaceae > Effrenium > Effrenium voratum. The sequence goes on from CAUJNA010001446.1 coordinate 2,085,187, forward strand.
TCCACCAGATTCAGGCTGGCCGCCTCGCTCGCACCCCCAAAGCCCAAAGTGGGGCGACGGATCGCTGTCCTTTTTGGGCTTCCCAACTTGAAAACCCTCCGGTTGTTTCTATTCATGTTGACCCAGGCATCTAAGTAGAACTCGTCCCATTAGTAGGGGGGGTCCTGGATCGTCAGTGGCGTTTTCGTTTTGTTTTTTTTTTTCAATGCACCCAAAACCCCAAAAACCTATCGCAACAGTGACTGAAAAAAGCGATCGCAACTTGGCGATCCAGGCAACCTGAAAACCACCAAAAAGGGGGGGAGGGGGGGGGTCAGGTGACCTAGCCTTTGGTTGGTCGACATCTTTGTGTGTGTTTTTTTGAACCCAATGGACCCAGGCGAGAAGGCTTGCTCAAGCGGAACCCTGAAAACTCGGCCTTCGATTCGCCGAGCATCCGCTTCGCACTATGATGCCATGGGTTTGTTGGTATTTACCTTGGGGAATCGAATCATTCCCTTGGGTTTCTGAGCGGTGGTGCGTTTTATGGATTGCGTGAACCACAGTGTGATAACCCACCAACCAGCTGGGAACCACAGTAGGACAGTAGGTAGACGCTTTTTCAGCCTCAAGTGGAGACAACCCAGACGTTACCTGGGCAACTCGGCAACGAGCATCCGAGGAAGCAGTTTGTCGAGGTACATGATATTACAACTCAGGTTCCTCCCTTGATCATAAACTTTGAGCTTTGTTTGTACCCACCCTCGTTCTCGAAGAATTTGGGGCCCTCGAAACCAGGGCTCCCTATATTTTCCGCTTGGAAACATCACCTCACCAAAATGCTCAAAACTTAAAACCACCAAACGGGTGGTACTGTCGGCAACCGTTTTTTTTGTGGTTGAAATTAGAAGCTCGGATCTCCTTCAGAGTGCTATTCCATTCGGGGCCTACCCCTTGAGCTTCGACAACAGAAGAGGTTCCAATCCCCAAGCTGAAGGGTTGCCTGAAGTGCTACCTGGAACTTGAAAATGGAAGACCCCCCACACCCTAAAGCATACCCCACTCCGGTGGTTGGTCTCAAAAACCTGGCGGCTAGCTTGAGGGCCCTAAATCCATCGAACTAAAGGCGTCTGGGAACACGGAACACAAAAACCTGTTCGCAGGTCGGGGCCGACATGCCACACATGCTCAACAACAGTCCAGCTGGATCGCCAGTTGCTGCTCTTTTCCATCCACTTTACCCCAAAAACCAGCAACAGTGACTGAAACAAACTGAAACTTGGCTATCCAGGCATAAGTCAAAAGCACCGGCTAGGTGTCCATGGAAGCTGGGGCGCCACTTCCTGGAGTCTCCTTCTGACCCTTAGAAAAAGGGGTCAGGACCCCTTCAATTTTTGGGGAGTCGGACCAACCATTTTTAAAGGGTCAGAAGGAGGACTCTAGGTAGTCATTGATAGCTTCGCATTCAAAGGGAAACATCTCCACACATGGCTCGTGGTTTAAAGGAGGTTCTCCCCAAAAATGGTGGGAATGGCTCGGGGTTCCCCGAGGAAGGGCATGCCCCAAACGGAGCTCGCCGTGACGATTTCTCGGCCGTGACACGTCCCGAACCATGCAGTTCCCTTGCCGTTTTAAGCCCGAAGCTACCGAACAAAGGATACAAGGATGGCCCCCAAAACACCAAAATACAAGGATGGCCCACCCCATTCCGCATTTGGCTTTAAAAGGTACGGTTCCAACTCCCCACCAACTCAAACAATTCAAAGACTATGGTTGGTCAATTCCCCCCTTGTTTTATGGGCAGTTCTTTCGGGTCCGATTGCCTGACTTTTGTTTCTTAATCGCCAGGATTTCGGTACCTGTTTCGTGTGTTTTATTTGGCCTAATGATTGGAAGGAGACAAAGCTAAGCCCAGGTGGTATCCCCGACAGTCCTCTTTGAACCTTCTGAAAGCTGCCCCATCGAGCCGATTTCCGGGCCTATCGGCCAAATCCATAGCTTTCAGCTGCTGGGGAAAAGCCAAAGCAGCCAGCTCCCACCTTGTTTGCGTTTCTTCCTTTCTTTCTTTCTTTCTTTCTTTCTTTATTTATTTTATTTCTTTCTTTCTTTCTTTCTTTCTTTCTTTCGTTCTTTCTTTCTTTCGTTCTTTCTTTCTTTCTTTCTTTCTTTTCTTTCTTTCTTTCTTTCTTTCTTTCTTTCTTTCTTTCTTTCTTTCTTTCTTTCTTTCTTTCTTTTCTTTCTTTCTTTCTTTCTTTCTTTCTTTCTTTCATTATTTCTTTCCTTCCTTCCTTCCTTCCTTCCTTCTTTCCTTCTTTCCTTCTTTCCTTCTTTCCTTCCTTCCTTCCTTTCCTTCTTTCCTTCCTTCTTTCCTTCCTTCTTTCCTTCTTTCCTTCTTTCCTTATTTCCTTATTTCCTTCTTCCTTTCTTTCTTTCTTTCTTTCTTTCGTTCTTTCTTTCTTTCTTTCTTTCTTTCTTTCTTTCTTTCTTTCTTTCTTTCTTTCTTTCTTTCTTTTTTTCTTTCTTTCTTTCTTTTTTTCTTTCTTTCTTTCTTTCTTTCTTTCATTTCCTTCCTTCCTTCCTTCCTTCCTTCCTTCCTTCCTTCCTTCCTTCCTTCCTTCCTTCCTTCCTTCCTTCCTTCTTTCCTTCTTTCCTTCTTTCCTTCTTTGCTTGCTTCCTTCCTTTCCTTCTTTCCTTCCTTCTTTCCTTCTTTCCTTCTTTCCTTCTTTCCTTATTTCCTTATTTCCTTCTTTCTTTCTTTCTTTCTTTCTTTCTTTCTTTCTTTCTTTCTTTTGTTTCTTTCTTTCTTTCTTTCTTTCTTCCTTTCTTTCTGTCTGCCTTTTTCTTTGGAGGAGGGAACGACTCGCCTAGAGGCGACAACGTCGCAAGAAAGCCACAGACCCCCCCCCCGGCCAACCGAAAAACCGCTCGTCGCGCCCGCGTGGAGGTGACGCCGGCGCGGCTCCGGGCTGCCTGGCGCACGACGCGCGTCGGCGCGAGACACCCGAGGCAGGGGTTCCAAGCTTGCTGATGCTTAGCCGGGGAATGAATGATTATAGACCATCCAACTGGCGGTTTCCTTGGACCCCTGGGTTCATTCCCACATTTCTTACTTCTTGCACCAGCAAGTTGGGAGTACTCTTCGGGGTTCAAACCACCAACTGCAGGATACCTGAGCGCAACTCCAGGAGGTTGTGTTTGCCATAATATGTATGAACCCGACTTTTTGCAGGCGAATTCACCCTTTGTGGGCGTCATGATAGGAAATCGGGAATTCTCCCACCGGCCCCACACCTTCCCCGCCCACCTTCCCACACCCCACACATTCCCAGGTGGGGGGTGATCAATAATGTTGACCCAGGATTTGTTATACCCGTCCCACTAGGGAGGTGTTCCCTCCAAAAGTGATGAATCCCCACTAAAAGGGGACACCCCCCGATGAAAATCAACCAGGGGTTTGTTAATCCGGGGTTAACAGTATTCCGCGGAAAGAAACAAAAGATGGCGAATTTTTCCCATGTGGTCGAAATATCATTTGTTTAGTGGATTTCTACCAATGGTCATCCCATGTAAAGGACCTTTCTGATCAAGGTGGATGCCCTAACAGCTGCAAAGGAACCAGAAAGGCCCTGTAAATTCAACCATGGTGTGCGGTTTTGAAGGTGAGGTGGGAAATTTCTCCCATGGGGGCGCTTCTTGGTGACCAACTCAAAATAAAAGGCACCCTCAAAATTACCTTTCCAGGCACCCTCTGGACGCACATCGGTTTCCCCCCCACATGGGCCTCTCAGATAGGCTCTGGTTTGGAGCTTTGGTGTTCCGGAGAGAACCGAGGGGTTGGGCGGGAGGCGGGACTGGGGATAGCTGGAGTAAATGGGTGTGGGTCAAAAATAGGGTAACCCCAAAATGGCTTGCCCCGATAAATGGGAAACAAGGATGATTTAACCTGCGGTCCAATTCCTGGTGAATTCATTTTGACCAATACCCAAATTTCGGGACCTGGGCAAATTTCAATCAAAGACTCCTTGATTCCGCAATGAACATGGGCTTTTCAGGGCTGATTCAGCGGGTGTGTGTTGTGCCCTTTGAGCTTCCCTTCTTTCCAAGCCAGAAAGCTTCCAAGGGGGGTGCAACCAAAATGCCTGGCCTGTTAAAAAATGGATGGGGGTTTTGTTGGTGCATGGTTCATAAAGTCCATCTGTTTCATCAAGCTAACCTGAGAAGGACACCTCTGGTTGCAACCAAACTTCCAAACCCCCAGGATCGTGGGCGAGACAACCCAAATCTGCCAACAAAAAACCGGGCATGGAGCTTGGAAAGACGGGGCCCCAACGGGCCAAACGGCCTTCGTGTCAAGAAAACCTCGGGGCAAAGTCGCCAGAACCGAGCAACGCTGGTTTGAAACAAAGACCGGCTTCTGTTCGAAGGACCTGGGGTTCACACCAACCACCAACTAAGGGTTTGCTATGGTATTTTTCTGCCGCCAGAATACCCCGAAGAAAAACAAAAGCCAATCGAAAATGACCTGAAGCCGGTTGGACAAAAGCACGAGCTTGACCGCCCTCGAACCCCAAGCAACTACCCCCGACCCAAGTCATCTCCGCTCGTCTTTTCCCCGGCGGATGTAAAATCGCGTCGGACTTGGAAGCTGCCCGGTGTTGAACTGGCTCCACAAAACAAATGAGCTGAACACAATGGTGCCCTTCGTGTTGTGAATTTAAAGGGAAGCAGGTCCTCCAGTAGAGAGGTTAGACTACCGGGTACCCTTTTTCTGTAGTCTATTTTAGGGGAACCCTCCCCCAAAAAAAGGGGAAAAGGGCTCTACTGGGGGACCTAGCCCATAAAAAGAAGACATACCCACTTGCCCAAAGGAAGTAAAAGGTTATAGATCCGGTCGATTTGCCTGCAAACAAGCAAATCCGAGCACTCGGTACTCTCATTGACTTTTGATGCTCTGAGGTATTGGGTATATGAGCCAGCGTCAAAATTGCTTGCTTGGGGTGTATTCATTCCGACGTTGGGACGTCCCGTATCGTTTTTCATGTTCTGTTCTCAGGTTTTGGGGTATCGTTTTTTTGGACGTCCCGTATCGTTTTTCTTTTTGTTTTTTCCCGAGAAACACACAAAAACAACACGTGCATGAAACACTCCTACATAAAGTAAATGACGGTAATTTTGATGCTAACTCATATATGGCTGTGGATCAAAAACATGTACCAAAATGGCACCCTTGACAAATGGAACCATGACCCAACAAAGGTCAAGTAGAACCACAGGGAATCGAATGGTTTTGGGCCTTTGGAGACGGAGGCGTCGCAGAAATTCAGCCCCGGAGCAGGCGATTTCTCAGGTCGAAGCTTCCGGTCGGCGAAAGAAGGAGAGAAGCACACGGCTTCGCAGGCTTCGGATGCTGAAGAACACTTTTTTGGTGGTTCTGAAGACGGGGCAACTTGAAAATGGGGTCAGAGAGCCCCACAATTAGGGTGGGTGAATTCCAACTTGTTTAATGGGTAGGTTGAGGGCCTGGGAAACAAACTTGAAAATACCTATTTCGGAGCGCGGGGGGGGAAGGCGACCCGCTTTAGTGCTTGGATGTTCGGCCAAGTTAGTACGTGGTTTGCCAGCTGGGCCTGGGACATAACCCACTAATGACTGGGAGTATACGTGGGCTATAGCCTACAAGTTTGTAACTTGGCGAATTTCTCAATTGCAAGTAGAAACTTTTCAAGGGGACCCGCGGAGGTTGATGTTTCAGGGAACCCTCCCCCCTCCGGCAAGTATTGGAGGAGTTTTTTAAGGCCCCTCACAGCCCAGTGCCAGATGTTGAACGAGACATTTCTCATACCCTAAGTGTCATGGCCCCTCCAATGCAGAACCCTGGACCCTCCAAAGGGCCCTCAAGCGCACAACCCGTTTTGAGGGTCCAAAATTTCTCGAAGCGGACTTGTTGGTCTTTCAAAAGCTGCCGAAACGTATTCAACTTCTCGCCCGCGATCCGGATCCCTTGGCACCGCAAGATCCACCAGGAAGCATTGGACACTTCGGGGGTGTGTTTCCGGGGTCACAAACCCTGGCTCTACTCAATCAGTCGAATTGGGGCCCCGGGGCACACACCAGACCCCTTCAGGTTGTTCAGTTGTGATGTCAATGTTGTACCAGAAAAAGGGATGGGTACCTGCCCTGGCCCTGGCAAGCCAGGTCTTCGCCTAAAGCAGTATGAGTAGGCAGATGACTAGGGGTCATGATTCCGACCATCCAAGTCAGAGACGAGCTCGTTGGAACTGTTGCCGACCGGAGCTGGGCACCTGGACAAAGACGACCTGGATGTCCGATTCAGTGAGTGAGTTGGTCGCTACCGTGCGAACTCTTGGGCGCTCTACTCACAAACTTGGCACACCCTGCAGCGGCTGGGTCTGTCTTTTGGGGGACCACCCCCAGATCCCAGATGGCTTCTTGTTTCCCTGGTTTCCCTCTAGGTCCTCCAGTAGAGAGGTTAGAATAAGGGCACCCTTTTTTCTGTAGTCCATTTTAGTTCCCCCCCCACCAAAAAGTTGGTAAAAGGGCACTGGGGACCTAGCCCTTAAACCCCCCCCCTGTCTTAACGGGTACCCACAAAACAAAAAACAGACCCAGTTCACGCACCGGCCTCGGAGAACTTGCTCGGCAACCGTTCAGCCGGCGGCTGGCTCGTTGAACAACCGGTTGCCGGGTTTCGTCAGAAAATGCGGGTGCCCACAAAGGACATGCCGCAGGATTCTTGGCCATGTGGCTATGAACTTTAATGGGGAACCCCCCCTGAAAAGTGGTTGGTGGACATGAATCCCCACCGAAATGATTGTCCGCCAAATAATTGAAAACTCATACCCGTGGCATGTCATCAAGTGGGCACCCGTCACCCGACGCCTACGAAACCACACGCACGCTTCCTTTCAGGAGATGCGTGCTTATGGCTCCTGCATTTGCAGGGTACGGTCCGTGACTGAGCACACACCCGAGAAACTCGATAGTCCACTCACCTTCCGACCCGTGAACCCCCACAAAGCGCTGCGTTGCCAGTTTCCTCAGCCCATTGGCCACTGAGTACTTCCCGCCATGCGAGGCCAATTTGGATTGAGCTTGGGTAGTGTAATTGACAAGCTTGGATGTTCCTCCTGGAAAACTTGCTGTGGATATAGAAACTCAAGAGGTCTTGTGCGTGTGCCCACATCCTCAGGTATGCTTGAAACTATATATATATATATATTATATGCTCGGCGTGTGGTACTAAAAGGGGCAATCGGATATGGCAGGTTCATAGTGTAACCTCCGTGACAACCCCCCCCCCTCAACTTGGTTTGCACGTCCTCTGCTAAAAAATCTAACTCTCGTGGGTTAAACCCTAAAAAGCCCTAAAAACCCTAAACACCTAAACCAAGAAACTACCACTAACACTACAACCCTGCCAAGATTCTCCCCCAGAAGCTACAACTAAACAGGGATCCTTACATTTTACACCTGAACATTGCAACTTGTGAATGGTGGTTTCCCTTTATCTTGGTGTTGAAAAAGCCACATGTTTCAAATGGTCGGGCAAAAAGGATTTCTTTTAAGGAGCCCTGCTAAACCACCTAAAAATCTCTGAAAGCCTAAGGAACCGGAGGATTGATTCCCAGGCCATGCGAGCCGCGGACCGTTGGGCGGCAAAACGGTCACTCGCCACGAAACGGAGACGCTCGTCCACCTGGCTCGCAGAAGCTGCAAATTGAGAGCGGCCCAGCCGGCAGGACCAAATCCTCAATGCGGCACTTGGGTCAAAATATCGGAGACCTAGATAGCCGAGGTGCGAATTTTGTTCGCCCTTTTATTTCTCGGTCCCTGTTGCGAGCATGTGTTTTTTAGGTTTCAGGAGTGCATGGGGGAGAAAAAAAAGAAGGAAAAAGCGACTGGCGATCCAAGCAGGTGTCAAATAGGGTACCTAGATAGCCAGGTTGTGATCGCTTGTTGCGGCCACTCGCAATCGGTTTTTGGGGCTTTGAGTGCATTAAAAAAAAGCAAGCAGCAACTGGCGATCCAGGCAACTCCCAAATGGCTTTCCCTGGTAAATGGAAAGGACTAGAGTCCGGGGTCCCTGAATTCATGAGGCTTTGTCTTAAGAGGGGCCAACGCCCGCTCGAATGCATCACGCACCAAAAAATGCAGGCCCCCCCCCCCCCATCACGAAGAAGCATCTTGAGAAAAACATGTTTCAACTCGTGTCTGCTAACTCAGGGCTTCCACTGAGATCCCTAGAATGGCCCCTTAAACATCACCCCACCAAGCAAAAACTCATCCAAGGAGATATATGTATATATATATATATATGTATATATATATATATATGTGCATACGTAGGAATGCACCGCTGTGACACACACACACACACACACAGACAGACAGACAGACAGACAGACAGACAGAAAGACAGACAGACAGACAGACAGACAGACAGACAGACAGACAGACAGACAGACAGACAGACAGACAGACAGACAGACAGACAGACAGACAGACAGACAGACAGACAGACCGGCCTTTGGGAACGTCGCTCGCACGAATCACTCATCGCCTAGCCCCTCAGCACAGCGGCCATGCGCCGCAAAGCCTCAGCTTTTCGATCCGAGATCCGCTTCCTCGATCCGGACCATGCTCCAGAGGCTCCCTCGAAGGATACTCAAAGGTTGGGTGTTCCCCACCTAAACCCCGGACCGCCGGAAATAGCTGTGGAAACTGGGGAAACTGGGGACCAACGTCCCCAGCTATGATGCTTAGAACCTACTTACTAAGGTTGAAGGCCCGTGTCTTTTTGTCCATTTCGAGACCCAAGCAGCTGGACAGACAAAAGCCGATCCGGATGCTGAGTGCCGAATCCGAAAGTGCCGAATCAAACACCCGGAGGTTGGAGCTTTGAATTCGGCCCGGGCTTCGAAAGCTCGAACACAAATGAGCTTCGCAATCATCCCCACTACCCTCAGGGGCGAACGGGAAAAAAGCAGCCACCTGGATCTCCAGTTGCGGCTTTTTTCCATGCACTTAACCCCCAAAACCAGCAACAGTGACTTGCAAAACCTGTATCTAGGCACTAAATAACCACTATATCAGCGGTGTTTGGAGCTGGAATCCATCCATTGTTGGAACCCAATTCGGGCCCCCCGGTTTGGTGGGTGGATCCCTGAAAAAAGAAAGAGCACCTGGATAGCCAATGGGCCAAGTTGCCGCTGTCGTTTTTTTCAGTCACTGTCGCGATCGGTTCTTTGGGTTTGGAGTGCATGGAAAAAAGCGATCGAAACTGGCGATCCAGCAACTGGAACCTGGGGATCCCTAAGGGACCATGAGTGAGATCGTGATAACCCCTCTGCTTCCATTTGGAGAAAAGACCCCTGGAGATTGTTTTTACAAAATGTCCAGTAGTGATAGATTCCCTTTAAACCCAACAGGATTTAATAGAAAATATGGAGGTCTGGGAGACGTCATAAGCCCCTCCAAACTCCTGAAACATCCCAAACAAGTCTAAGGGCTGGCCACGGAGCTACCTGGACCCCAAAGAACCAATCCCACCAGCATCGGACCCCATCCCATTTTTCAGGGGTTAGGACCTCCATTAGGTGTTGGACCTTAAAAAGGGGCCTGTTTGAGGGTAACATGGGCATAAGAGAAGTTGGGTTTTTCACCCAACAGAACTCTGGGTTGCAATAGCCAATGTTGGGGGTGCAATAGCCAAGTTTCGAGGCAATAGCCGCTTTGGTGTTTCAACCGACTTAGCAAGTAGGATAGAACCAAGCATTATATAGCTGGCTGGAAACGGGGTTAGATCGCTTACCATGATTGTGACCTACTTGCAAAGCAGGTTGAACTCTTTTTGGCTACAGGGAAGCCAAGAGGGAAGCGAAAAGAACTGCAGCCTGAACCCTCAACAGTCCCACTTAAAGATGGGTTCTTGCCCCAACATTCTGGTTGGTGAATTCACCAACTTATTTATGGCTAGTTCTTGGGGGCCAGTTTTCTTTTTTGAGCAGCCACAAGCTCACGAATGCGGCCGAGGCAATCCCCAATTTTGGGGCCCGAAAGGAAACGACCTAGATAGCCGATAGCCAAGTTGCTGCTTTCTGCAGTTACTGTTGCTGGTGTGCGGGGTGAAGTGCATGGAAAAAAAAGATCGCAACTGGCGATCCAGGGACCCATTTTGAGGATTTGCCCAAAACCCATCGAATCGGACCCTGAGGGTTGTTGGGTTCGGCAAAGGGAAACCGATGAATCTTCTTGTTCTCCGATCTGACGACTCCTCGAGGCATGGCTTCCCTTCCGCTCTTGCAAAATGTACGGGAGACAAATAAATCCGCCCTGAACCAAACATTTGCCCGCCCAAGGTGAGGTGGATGCCGATGTCTGCCATATTGCAAGCAACACGTTGCCACAAGTCATGGTTGAATTCGCAGGGGTTCCGTTGCTTCCTACTTGAAATATGGTAGGCCAGGACGCTAGCACCACTTCCCCGAGGTACCCGATCGCCCCTTCAGAAACTTCAAGCACCCCAGCCGGGAATAGCAGTGCAAGCAAGATATTAAGGAAAGTATCTCACTTGCTCAAATACCCCACTGGCATGGACACCCACTGGAAGGTCCCCTCAAATTAAAACTCTTGCTTGGGGAATCGTGATGGTAGCAATGGTTTTGGGCTTCTCTGCAAGTCGGGCGCAGCTATTGAAAACCCAAGAACAAAAGGCGCTGCTTTTCGCCTTCCTTGGGATGCCCCTTTTCAACCCCTCCCCCCCCCCCCCCGCGGGGAAAAACAATATGCTCAGGTGATATCCCCAACAGCATGCGGTGCTCTTTTGGGTGCTCGCACCGCAGAACCTCGTGGAACCCTCATGGAACCCTGGTGGAACCACGGTGGAACCCTCGTGGAACCTTACCTCAGGGCCGCTCCGGACCACCCCGGAGCCTATCTGGGCTGAGACCCCAAAGCTTTCAGCTGTTGGGGGAGAAAAAAGAAACACGCGAGCCGCGCGGGGGGGGGGGGGTTGGTGGAGACGCCAGACGCGAACGGCTTGAACCGCCCCGCACTCTTCTTCGCGACGAGGCGCGTTGGGATCCGCCGCGTTGAGGTTCAGATCGAAGTCGCTGTCCAGCTTGATCTGCCAAACGAGCTCGGATTCATGGAACTCTCTAAACTCAGATGCCCAGTGGCCATGGGCAAAAAAGAATCGGCCTAAATAGCCAAGTTGCGCTCGCTTTTTGTCAGTCACTGTTGCGATCGGTTTTTGGGCTAAAGTGCATGGAAAAAAACAGCAACTGGCGATCCAGGTGCCTCCTTTTTTGGGTTCGTTGAGTTTAAAGGAATTGGACCCCCCCCAAAAAAAAGAAGGAAAAAGGGCACTGGGCAACCAGGTCAATTCGAGCCTCTTTTGTTAGAACGTCCCGTTTTGGGTTGGGTCTTTTTACTTGGTTCACGTTGGAAGGGGAGCAAAAATATAGATTCTATAGCAGTTAAGTGGTTGGTTTTCAACCACTAAACCACAAGCAAAAGTGTAAAATGTTTCCCAACAACAGCCATGTTTAGGCAGCCGAAAGGACAACCCGAGCTGCCGAAAATCCGAGCGCCGAGCGCCGAGCGCCGCTGGCCGATTTTGCTCCAGTTTCGCAGCGCCCGCGCCGGGGAGCTGGACAAAAAGAATGCCTGGGTCGCCAGTGGTTGTTTCCGCTGTTTTCTGAGTTGTTTTCCCCCATGCACTCCTGAAATTCCAAAAAACCAACGAATCGCAACAGTGACTGACAAAAGCGATGTGTTTTTTTTTCCATGCACTCCTGAAAGTTTCTAAAAACAACCGATCGCAACAGAGGCGATCGAAGAAAGCGATCGCAACTTGGCGATCCAGGTGGGTCATTGGCTCCAGGCATCGCGTGTCCAGGCCCTTGAGCCCGGCTTGGAGTCCGGGACTCACATGGAGTCGCATAAACCATCCAACGACTGGCGGTTTCCTTTCGGGAATCCCCAGAACCTTGTTTTGCTTCCCCCGGTGTTTTTTTCCCCAGGCGCTTTCTCAGATTGGCTCAAAGACTTGATCATTTGGCCCGAACCCCGACTCAGACATCCATTTTGCGTGTAGTTCTTTCGGGTCCGATCGGTATCTTCACCTCCGGTGTCCGTCTTTGGAGTTGAACCTTTTCCTCAGGGAAGTATTGGTGCGGTACTTGTGGAAGCATACTGTGCATGGTTGCGAAATCCATTTCGCACCGACCTGGCAATTCAGGGCCAATGCCACTGCCATCCGCCCAGACAATGCCACTGCCATCCGCCCAGCCCATGCCACTGCCATCCGCCCACATCGTAAACACCAGCATAGAGCAAGCGCTGCACAACTGCCTGATGGCCCTGAGTTGCAGCAAAATGCAATGGTGTGGTGCCCTTGTCGGTCGCCTTCTCTGTGTCAGCACCCGCATCCAGCAAGCACTGCACAACTGCCACATGGCCCTGCAATGCTGCAAAATGCAATGGTGTAAACCCCAGATTGTTTGCCTTCTCCTTGTCAGCACCGGCAGCCAGCAAGCACTGCACAACTGCGTAGTGCCCCTGCTTAGAAGCAAAAAGCAATGGTGTGGTGCCCTTGTCGGTCACCTTGTCTTTGTCAGCACCGGCTTCCAGCAAGCACCGCACAACTTCCTGATGGCCCTGCAATGCAGCAAGATGCAATGGAGTGATGCCCTCATTCGCTCCCTTCTCTTTCTCAGCAGCCACATCCAGCAAGCACTGCACAACTGCCTGATGGCCCTGCTTAGCCGCAAAATGCAACGGCGATCTGCCCACATCGTCTGCCTTCTCTTTGTCAGCGCCGGCATCCAGCAAGCACCGCACAACTGCCTCGTGCCCCTGCTTTGCGGCGAAAAGCAATGGTGTGGTGCCCTTGTCGGTCGACTTCTCTTTGTCAGCACCCGCATCCAGCAAGCACCGCACAACTGCCTGATGGCCCTGAGCTGCAGCAAAATGCAATGGCGTGGTGCCCTCGTCAGTCGCCTGCTCTTTGTCAGCACCGGCATCCAGCAAGCACTGCATAACTGCTGAGTGACCCTTCATAGCGGCAAACTGCAATGGAGTGACACCCTCAGTGTCTGCCTTCTCTTTGTCAGCGCCGGCATCCAGGAAGCACTGCACAACTGCCTGATGGCCCTGCTGTGCAGCCATATGCAATGGTGTGGCACCATCGTCGGCGGCCTTCTGTTTGTCCGCACCGGCCTCCAGCAAGCACTGAACAACTGCCTGATGGCCCTTCAAGGCTGCAAAATGCAATGGTGATCTGCCCAAATTATCTGCATTCTCTGTATCAGCACCGGCATCCAGCAAGCACTGCACAACTGCCCGATAGCCCTGCGCTGCAGCAATGTACAATGGTGTGGCACCATCGCTGGCAGCTTTCTCTTTGTCAGCGCCAGCATCCAGCAAGCATTGCAAAGCTTTCCGATGGCCCTGCGCTGAAGCCAAATGCAATGCAGTGGCCCCCTCATTGTATGCCTTCTCTGTGTCAGCACCGGCATCCAGCAAGCACTGCACAACTGCCTGATGGCCCTCCTGTGCAGCAATATGCAATGGTGTGGTGCCCTTGTTGGTTGCCTTCTCTTTGTCGGCACCAGCATCCAGCAAGCGCTGCACAACTGTGTAACGGCCCTGCGCTGCGGCAATATGCAATGGAGTGACACCCTCAGTGTCTGCCTTCTCTTTGTCAGCGCCGGCATCCAGCAAGCGCTGCATGACCGCCTGATGGCCGCATGCAGCAGCAAAATGCAATGGCGTGTCGCCATCGTTTGTAGCCCTCTCTTTGCAAGCGCCGGCATTCAGCAAGCGCTGCACAACTGCCTGATGACCCTGCTTTGCAGCAAGATGCAATGGAGTGGCCCCCTCATTGCATGCCTTCTCTGTGTCAGCACCGGCATCCAGCAAGCACTGCACAACTGCCTGATGGTCATGCTCGGCGGCAAAATGCAATGGTGTGGTGCCCTTGTTGGTGGCCTTCTCCTTGTCAGCACCAGCATCCAACAAGCACTGCACAACTGCCTGATGACCCTGCAATGCAGCAAAATGCAACAGTGATCTGCCCAAACCGTCTGTCTTCTTTTTGTCAGCACCGACGTCCAGCAAGCACTGCACAACTCCCTGATGGCCCTGCCTAACAGCAAAATTCAACGGCGATCTGCCCGAGTTGTCTGCCTTCTCTTTGTCAGCACCGGCATCCAGCAAGCACTGCGCAACTGCCTGATGCCCCTGCTCTGCAGCAATATGCAGTGGCGATCTGCCCACGATGTCTGCCTTCTCTTTGTCAGCACCGGCATCCAGCAAGCACTGCGCAACTGCCTGATGCCCCTGCTCTGCAGCAATATGCAGTGGCGATCTGCCCACGATGTCTGCCTTCTCTTTGTCAGCACCGGCATCCAGCAAGCACTGCGCAACTGCCTGATGCCCCTGCTCTGCAGCAATATGCAGTGGCGATCTGCCCACGATGTCTGCAGCAATCCAGCAAGCACTGCGCAACTGCCTGATGCCCCTGCTCTGCAGCAATATGCAGTGGCGATCTGCCCACGATGTCTGCTTCTCTTTGTCAGCATGCTGCACAACTCCCTGATGGCCCTGCAATGCTGCAAAATGCAATGGTGTAAACCCCAGATTGTTTGCCTTCTCCTTGTCAGCACCGGCATCCAGCAAGCACTGCACAACTGCCTTATGGCCCCTCAATGCAGCACAATGCAACGGTGATCTGCCCGAGTTGTCTGAATTATCATTGTCAGCAGCCACATCCAGCAAGCACTGCACAACTGCATCATGACCCTCCTCTGCAGCAATATGCAGTGGCGATCTGCCCAAATTGTCTGCCTTCTCTTTGTCAGCACCGGCATCCAGCAAGCACTGCGAAACTGCCTGATGCCCCTGCTCTGCAGCAATATGCAGTGGCGATCTGCCCAAACCCCCTGCCTTCTCTTTGTCGGCACCAGCATCCAGCAAGCACTGCACAACTGCCTGATGGCCCTGCGCTGCAGCAAAATACATTGGTGTGGAGCCGTCGTTGGCCGCCTTGTTTTTGTCAGCACCGGCATCCAGCAAGCATTGCACAACTGAATGATGGCCCTGCTGTGCGGCGATATGACACGGCGCGCTGCCATTCCTGTCTACCTTCTCCGTGTCAGCACCAGCATCTAGCAAGCACTGCACAACTTCCAGATGGCCGTTTGCAGAAGCATTGTGCAAAGGTGTCTTCCGTTCGGTGTCAGCAGCATTGGGATCATGGGGCTTCTCCAACAGCTCTCGCACAAGCTCTGCATCGCCCCTTTCCGCCGCTTGCAACAAGCCAACACCATTTGCCAAACCCTTTGCTTTGCCTGTGACTGCTTTAACATATTGCCGTACAACGGCTGTCAGGCACTCAGCATTGTCCCACGGACTCTCTGGCCCCAACATGCCTATGCCACTAGCCAGCGCGAGCTGCCTGAAATTCGGCAGAAGCAATCCTTACTTGGCCACTAACCATACTAACAATGGGAAAAAAGCTCAGCACCATGTGGCATGTGTTTGGTAGATCTTCAATGAACATCCACGAAAACAAAAAGAAAAAAACAGGAACCCGGCTACTCATGGGCAACGGAGAATCTCTTTGCGAGGTGGCGCCGCAAGGCATCAAAAAAGCAGCCCCCATCTTCCCGTTCCCGCAGCTCTTGCCGCCACAGAGAATACTCAGCTGCCGTCATCACAACACTGCCATTCAGCAAGCAAACGCACGCCATGATCGAATTTAAACTGGGCACGGATCGATTTTGATTTCGCTGGACGCTGAAGACACCACATGCGTTCGATGTCTGCGTACTCAAATGCCGGTTGAACACCAATATTTTTGGGTGTATCCCACACAACCAGAATCTATGATAAAAATACAATGCCTAGATAGCCAAGTTGCTGCTATATTTCAGTAACTGTTGCTGGTGTTTGGATTAAAGTGCATGCAAAAATATGATAAAACAACATGTGTTTGACAGGAACGGGTTGTTTGGTGCTTAGCACCAGAAAGATTACCAGGGTTCCATTTCGGGTACCTATTTTTGACCACACCCCGTATTAATATGCGCATATCACTGGGCAAAACCATGGCAATTCCGAGCAAACGCCGATTCCATTTATGCACAACACAAAACGTGGCCTCAGGTTCAGTGAGTTTGTTTAGTTCACCACCTGGATCGCCAGTGTATTTTTCGCTTTTTTCTCCATACACTCCAAACCCCAACAACCGATCGCAACAGTGACTGAAACAAGCGATCGCAACTTGGCTAATGTTAACCCCGGATTAATAAACCCATGGCTGATGAATAGGGGGTGCCTGGATCGCCAGTTGCTGCCTTTTCCATGCACTTTACCCCCAAAAACCAGCAACAGTGACTGAAAAAAGCAGCAACTTTGCTATCTAGGTGTTCCCTTTTAGTGGGGATTCCTCACTTTTGGAGGGAACACCCCCTAATAATGGGACGGGTTTATTAATCCTGGGTCAACATTATCTAGAAGGTAGGTGCTTTAACCCGAGCTCGAAGTCCACCTGGCAAGCCTCGGGCTTCGCAGCTGGCCACACGCCAGCCGTCCGAGAACCATCCTAGATAGCCATGGGACCACCCGCCGATTCTGTTGTCCGATTCCTATTTTCAGACGCCCATCCAACCTCCCACAAAACCCCCACCCCCCAAACCCCACCCCCCAAACCCCAACCCCCCCCCCTCACCCAACCAACCCCCCCAACCGACCGACGCCGTCCGCGCCATGTTCGGCAGCCAGGTGCGCAGCAGCCCCAGCTGCGTGCTCAGCTCCTCGATGCTGGGCTGGTCCACCATCTTCAAGGTCTTCCTAAGCCAGAGTGGGGAGGGTGCACCTGCAAACCCAAGGTGAGGAAGACTTCTATACACCAACAAAGCTATTCAGCAATCCGATATAAACCATGCAAGCAAGGTATACGGTCCATTGCAATCCTATGAATCCTATAAAAGTCATCTATATCACTACCACGATTCGCATGGGCTTTGGGATACACCGCCGCTAGGGGCATAACCCATCTGTTTCTCTGGGGCCCTGCTGGTTTCGGGGTGTCCACCACAGACCCACAAAAAAGCTAAGAACTGGTAGGGTGATCAGAAAACGGGAGAGCCCGTTTTAATGCCATATCCAAAAAACCCAAGGGGTATACCAGTATTTTGCTACTAGGCAAAGGGTGTATATCCCAACTTAACCTGATCCATCTTAGAAGCGTAAGACCTCTACAAGAGTTCATAGAATCGCACGGGAATCCCATACAATCCCATAGAATCCCATGTACTACGTGGAGGTGTTTAGAGATAGAAACCATAGAATCCCCATTCAGTCACTGGTGGTGGTTTGGGGGTAGTGGAAATTCTAAGACCTCTACAAAGTTCATAAAACGGGAAACCAACCCTCAAGGGGTTGACTTCAATGAATATAAACTGCTGCCAACCCATCAACAATCCGATTTCGCCTCTCTTTGTGTATTTCCCCCTGTCCCCCTGTTGTTCCTTGTTTCGTGATCTTTTTATACTTTTAATATCCAGGACTGGATCCACCGATTCGCCACATGTCCAAGCGGCTTTCTAGATGTAAGCAAAACATATGTGGTATACCCTCCATACCTCCATGGTAGAAGCCACCCCCACATGCCCCTTGAAGTGGCTTCATTCCCAAGAGAGACCTTCTAGAAGCGGATTTTGGCCGTTGGTCCTGTTCTTTAGGGAAGCCCTTTAAAGTCAAGCAATCCATGAATTCCATAGAATCCCCACGAAAAACAAACCTAAGTTGGGTCAAGCAAAAAAGGATGGCCGGATTTTCCCATGGCCACTGGGCAAAAGGGGCTTCGCCACTCCCAGCCCCAGCCATGAGACTTTTTCCAGAAATGGGCACGCAGGAACAGATCCAGAGCTGACCCAAGGTTCGATTGATGCACCCGAAAGAGCGCTCTTTTCAGTCACTGGTGCGATCGTTTTTTTGGGGTTTTGAGTGCATGGGAAAAAAGAAAAAGCAACTGGCGATCCAGAGGGTATGATATGATCTGTTTGACTAAACAGGGGATCGTGGTATACCATGTCCCACCCTACCAAGAAGGGCTCGGGAATCGCTGCGATCCAGAGGGTGGTTTCCCTTCAGAAACCAAAGGAAAGGCCGTATGAGGGATGCGCTCATGGCACCAAAGCATCTTCCAGGTCTTCCTCAGCCAGGGTTAACCATGGTTGAATTTACGTAGGGTGCCCAACTTCTTCCCTATGTGGGGCCTGGAAGAACCATTTTTTTTGGATAGCCAAGTTGCCATCGCTTTCTTCAGTCACTGTTGCGATCGGCTTTTGGGGTAAAGTGGATGGAAAAAACGATTGCAACTGGTGATCCAGGCAATTCATTCTGTTGGGAATTGTCCAAACAACCAGATTCTATGATCCAATGTGTTTGACGAGAAAAGGGGAAGGTTGTTTGATGAACCGCCAGAAAGAATTGGTCGTTCTGGGCCCCAGGTACTTCAAAATACTTCGGTCAGGCGTTTCCTCCGGTCTCAACGCCCCCAAATTCCTAGCCCGAGAGACGGCGGCCCAGGCGTTCTTTTGCGCGACCCGACTCATGTAGAGGCGACAGAACTCAGGCCCAAAACGGATCCGGCCGGGATGCGGCATCCCTTTTTTGCGGAGGTGGCGGATAGCAGTTGGGGAGAAACGGTGGTAGGATCCCGAATTGGACCAAACAAAACTCAACAAGAAGCCGACCTTCGGGATTTTCTTCCCACCCAGAAACTCCTGGCCTCGGCTTTCAAAGGAAGACCCCGACACCCCGAAAGCCCCGGAGTTTGGGGCGTCGAAACCCGGTGAAGTCGGGCCCTAAATCCATCCTCTGGGCAAGAAGTAGTTCCCCCACGGCGAAAAATCCCTCTGCCCTAAGGGTCCCATTCGATTGATTTTGGGCCAATCCTCGACATCGGAATTTTGGTCGCTAAGCGGGTGGTGCGGGGGTGTTCGTTGGGTCCCAGGTCCCGTCATGTTCCTGGGAGATAACTCGGGGGGGGGGGTTCCATCCCAGCGCTTGCAAGCCAGCCAGCCAGCCCAGCCACTAGGTAAGCCTTCGGGATCCTGTTTACCATGGAGGGTTTCATTTGGTTTCCTAGTTGGGTACTCCAAATGCCAAAGAAAGGCTAGGTCCTCCAGTAGAGAGGCTAGAATAAGGGCACCATTTTTTCCGTAGTCTATTTTAGTAGGGGTATGATGTTAATGACTCAAAGGGAGGTATGTGCCAATGCATAAGCGGGGGATTGTTTTTTGCCTCGCCAAGAGGCGTGCGCACCTTGTAGACGTGGTCATCCACCTCAGACTCGGTGGTTTCAAACGCCCCTAGTGGGGGGCCTCGGAAAGCAAGCCAACATTTCAGCGTCTCTCCAAATGGTGAGCGCCCCTAGATAGCCAAGTTGCGATGGCTTTTTTCACTCACTGTTGCTGGCTTGTGGGGTAAAGTGTAAGGAAAAACAGCACACAGCATAACATTCTTCTGTCAAAGCTATTGTGCTTGCAAACAGAAACAAGGACGCATGCGCATCAGCCTTTTGATTTGCCTGTGTGCCCAAATGGCTGGGGAACATTCACAAGAATCGGATCGGATCGGATCAGAACGCCCGGAAAGTGCTCGGACCCAAGGCCCCGGGATCGCCCGGATCGGCTCGGGCATTGCCTGATCAAGGGGCAAAAGGTCAGATCTGGTCGATTCGCTTTGAAGAAGCGAGATAGCCCAAAACCATCCAAGTGGACCCAGGAATTGGTTTCGCCACTATAACCCCTCGATCCATAGTCCTTTCAGTCCTTGAGAAGCCCCCGCGCAAAAATCAGAAAGTATGTCTAGTAGTGAGCTCGATTCGCTTCAAAACCAACAGGGGAAAATAAAAATACTCCTTTCACCAAATGGAAGGGCTCCCCTTGGTTGCCTACAAAGCCAGATGGAACAGCCATAGCACGTTTCTATCCGTACAGGGCTCTTCACCACAGAACCGATCCCGGAAAGGAGCTCTGTTGGATTAGGTGTTGGGCCTCAGTGGGTATTTGAACCCTCAAACTACACACCATACGTCTATGGCAACCCATTTTCGAGGGCACCGGGACCCTCAAAATGCACTGAAATCAAACAAATGCTATTGCTCCCCAAAACTATGATCGGTGATTTCTCGTTTTCATGGGGCTGTGGCTCCCCTTCGAGCTGGCTAAGCTCAGGTGCCGAAGGGAACCTTCGGTGCGTCTTGTGAAAACCGCGCCAAATGAAAGTGCTGGAACTTTCTACGCTCGCTAGAGGACCTAAACAACTCTCAGGTGAGCCTTTTGTGAGTGTGAACTTTACAAGGGAGCCTCGGGATTTACGTCCCTCAAGTGATAGTTCACGAATCAAAAAGTGGAACCAAACCTAGTACTATAGGGACCTGCATATGATTAAACAGCGGTGTAGCCAACGCTCGGATCCCAGGACTATGCGTGTTTTCATTTGGTTTAGGCCCTTCGTTCAGCCAAATTCATGTTAACTTCGGATTGATCCGGCTGTCAACAAAATCCAAGTTCCACTACTGGCTTGCCTGGTTGAAATTGCATCTCCCTTTGCAAAACCGGATTCACAGTGACGTCCCAGCAGCGTCGGCTTGCCTTTATCAGCATCGGCTTCGGCTGTTGCACATCTCTGTTCGGCTGCTAGAAGAAACTGCGATGGTGAGACGCTCATGGTAATCGCCTTCTCTTAGTAGCTGTCTCGCCATCGCTTGTAGCCTTCTCTTGGTCAGCAACGGCATGCAACAAGCACGCCACAACTGCCTGATGGCCGTGAAATGCAGCAATACGCAACGGAGATCTGCCAAAATGGTCAGCCTTCTGATTGTCGGCACCGGCATCCAGCAAGCATTGTACAACTGCATCATGACCCTGCTCTGCAGCAATATGCAGTGGCGATCTGCCCAAATTGTCTGCCTTCTCTTTGTCAGCACCGGCATCCAGCAAGCACTGCGCAACTGCCTGATGACCCTGCTCTGCAGCAATATGCAGTGGCGATCTGCCCAAATTGTCTGCCTTCTCTTTGTGAGCGCCGGCATGCAGCAAGCACTGCACAACTGCCTGATGGCCGTGAAATGCAGCAATATGCAATGGTGTGTCGTCATCGCTTGTAGCCTTCTCCTTGTCAGCACCGGCATGCAACAAGCACTCCACAACTGAATCATGACCCTGCTCTGCAGCAATATGAAATGGTGTGCTGCCATCGCTTGTAGCCTTCTCTTTATCAGCACCGGCATGCAACAAGCACTCCACAACTGAATCATGACCCTGCTCTGCAGCAATATGCAATGGTGTGTTGCCATCGCTTGTAGCCTTCTCTTTGTCAGCACCGGCATGCAACAAGCACTGCACAACTGAATCATGACCCTGCTCTGCAGCAATATGCAGTGGCGATCTGCCCAAATTGTCTGCCTTCTCTTTGTGAGCGCCGGCATGCAGCAAGCACTGCACAACTGCCTGATGGCCGTGAAATGCAGCAATATGCAATGGTGTGCTGCCATCGCTTGTAGCCTTCTCTTTATCAGCACCGGCATGCAACAAGCACTCCACAACTGAATCATGACCCTGCTCTGCAGCAATATGCAATGGCGATCTGCCCAAATTGTCTGCCTTATCTTTGTCAGCACCGGCATCCAGCAAGCACTGCACAACTGCTTGATGGCTGCGAAATGCAGCAATATGCAATGGCGATCTGCCCAAATTGTCTGCCTTATCTTTGTCAGCACCGGCATCCAGCAAGCACTGCACAACTGCTTGATGGCTGCGAAATGCAGCAATATGCAATGGCGATCTGCCCAAATTGTCTGCCTTCTCTTTGTCAGCGCCGGCATCCAGCAAGCACTGCACAACTGCCTGATGACCCTGATCTGCAGCAATGTGCAATGGTGACATGCCCAAATAGTCTGCCTTCTCTTTGTCAGCGCCGGCATCCAGCAAGCACTGAGCAACTCTCAGATTGCCGGTTGCAGAAGCATTGAACAAAGGTGTCGCACAGCTGTTTCTGTCCGCAGCATCGGGATCGTGAGGCTTCTCCAACAGCTCTATCACATGTTGTGTGTCGCCCCTTTCTGCCGCTCGCAGCAAGTCGTTGCAGGTTGCTAAACCATCTGCTTCACCTTCCGCTGCTTCAACATATTGTCGACAAACCATCGTCAGGCACCCAGCATTCTCCCACGGACTCTCTGGCCCCACCATGTCTCTGCCACTAGCCAGGGCGAGCTGCCTGAAATTCGGCATAAGCAATCCTTGATTGGCCACTAACCATACTTATTTGTAGGAAAAAGGACAGCACCATGTGGCATGTGTTTGGTTAATCTTCAATGAACATACACGCACAACAAAAGAGGTGCCAATGGGCAACGGAGAATCTCTTGGCGAGGTGGCGCCGCAACGCGTCACAAAAACAGCCCCCATCTTCCTGATCGCGAAGTCTGTCCCGCCACTGGGAATACTCAGCTGCTGTCATCACATCACTTCCATCTAGGAAGCAAACAAACGGCATGACTGAATTGGACACGCCTGCGCTCGAGCTGAACACGCCTTCCGCAGTCTATGTCAGTCAGCATACTCATATGAATATGCGTGTTAAAAATGGTAGCAATTCCGAGCAAGTTGTTGTTGTTGTCTCCCTTTCATGGGCGTCCTTTTTGGTTGCTTTGCTCGAAAAGTAGATGGCGATTCCTGGTTCACCTGGTGATTTTTTCTCATCTACCAGGGATATCCATCTATTTCCCTAAAAGGACACCTATGTTACCACTGCAAACAGGATATCCTGAAGAGACACGCTTTGTGCAGTTCGCACCTAGTTGTACCTCCAGAAGAATTGGGACCTCAAAAAGGCCATTTTTGAGGCCCAAGAACCTTTGGGAGATCGAGATATGTAGCAGATAACCAACCATTTGTCTTTTAGTTTGTAAAGCCGGCTTCCCTTGGATACCTACAAAACCAGAGAAATGGAATCCTTGGGTTCGTTAGTTTTGATGATGATAGGTAGCGGGGGGAGCTTGAACTGAATGCCTTCTGACGAGGTTGTTGTGTTGGCGGGTGAAAAAAACGGAAAACCCAAAATGGAACTTGCCAAAGCTCGGTACATGGAAACCAGTGGACGATTTCACCTGCGGATTCCGGTTCCTGCTTCAACTTCGACCTTGGCTTACAAAACAAAACATAAAACCGACAGCGAGTTGAGGTCTTTGGGCGGTCGGGCGGTAAGGCCTTGGACTTGCCTAGGGACACCTCCTCCCACCGACTAACATGCAACTCCTCACGTTTTCGGGGGTCCTAGTCCTGGTTTGGACCATCTTCCGTTTACAGGGGCCTTCGAACGTCGAACGGTTCCATGTGAAAAAGGTGGGAGGGTACCTCCAAGAGGAAACCGGCATCACAAAAACCACGAACTGGCGATTCAGGCCCTTTTGGTTGGTATTTCAAGGAAAGCCGAGAGGGAGCCAACTATTTTGGGCCACCGATTCCGATTTTGAGAAACCCTCTACCTCAAAATTGCGCTTGCCCTGAAGAATCTTGGTACCTCGTTGAACGAGCTTTGTGAGGTCCCAAACAGAAAGAAAAAGGCCAGGGCAATTTTGAGGGCCCTTGTGGACTGCGGCAATGGACTGTTGAGGCACCTTCCTGGATAGCCAAGTTGCTGCTTTTTTCAGTCACTGTTGCTGGTTTTTGGGGTAAAGTGGATGGAAAAAAGCAGCAGCTGGCGAGCCAGGCTTCCATTTTATGTGGGAATCCACAGGCAAACATACCTTGTGGAATGTTCAAGGTGGGTAGGGCCGCGCCTAGTTCAGAGAAGCCTCCTTCGGCTTCCCAAGCGGATTCTTTATAGGGTTTCGGTGGGGTTCCTGAAAAAGGCGCAAGCCCCTCCCTGCGGATTCCCGAAAAGAAATGCTAAAATTTAAGCCAGGCCAACGTTCTCATTCCGCCCCTTCAGTTGGATCACTTTGGCGATCCGTGAAAAGGGGGCCTTCTGGGGCCAGGGTTACCTTGACATCCGCAACGAGCTTGGCAGTACTTGCGTGTTCAGCTAGGTTGTTATTATAGGCTATAACCTGCTTATATGATATATGTCCTAAGTGGAGTTATCCTTGCGGGTTACAACCCAGGTGGCGTGGGGCCACATACTAACTCGGCCGAACACCCAAACAAAGCTATGCAGCAAACTCGCACAGCAAACTCGCAGCCTTGCACCGGGGGACCCTGCCATGCCAGAAGGCAATGGTGACTTGGGTGTGTCGTTTCTCGGGGTACCCCAAAATGGGGGCCCAAAATCCCGAAAAGAGACACACCCAGTTCAACTGTGCACCGGGAGCTTCCTACTTGGCCGGAAAGAAAGGAGCAGCCCAACCAAATATACCCGCGTTTTTCAGGGCAGTCTTTGGAACGCCGATCGGCTTTTTTGGGGGAAAACCACCGATCCCTTGTTTAGTAGAGGCATAGAAAGCCAAGTTGCCATCGCTTTTTTCAGTCCCTGCTGCTGGGTTTCGGGGGCATGGAAAAAAAAAAAACATCGCAACTGGCGATCCGAGTCGACACCCCCGACAAATGCGGTATTGGGTGTAGGAGTGCTTCGCGCATGGCCCAAAGGAGCGGCGGCGAACGCATAGGCCTCATTAATGTTAGATAGCGATTAATAAAACGGGAGTGAATACAGAAAAAACATCTCAAAATTATTAACTCTCCTGAAAAACAAAAAGGGTAGGTATTACGGAACAAAAATATGCCCGAAATCCCGAAAATATGTCCCCTTCCAAAAATGGACTATTTTTGAGGGTTGAAACGATTGAGTCCAGCCAGAAATGTCCAGAATTTCTGGATTGCTTCCTGTCCCAAACCACCAAATTCCTTATCAATCCCTTTACTAGAAAATGCACCCTGACAAATTTTCAAGGGGGTGGCACACGGAACCCCCAGGAAGGCAATAATGCAGTTTGTTTAAGGGTATGGAATTGTGAAAACAAAAATGGCCGGGGCAGCCTGCCAAGAAGAAGAACCAATACTAAACCAATTCTAAACTGTAGTGAGTCAACTGAACAGAATACTGAACTAATACTAAACCAATTCTAAACCGGAGTGAGCCAGCTCAAAGGAATACACCAATACTAAATCAATTCTAAACAATACTTACTGGAAAACTACTCAGGCAGGTCCCAGTCTGACCCCCATTTTGTTTTTGGGGGTTCTCGCTATTGACCCCCTCCAATTCGTTTGAGGGGGGGGGGGCCTTTATTAATCACTCCCCAACATTACTCAAAAGCCTGGTAGAACAACCTGGATCGTCAGTTGCTGTTTTTGTTTCTACTTGCACTTTACCCCCAAAACCAGCAACAGTGACTGAACAATAGCAGCAACTTGGCTATCTAGGAACCTGCCAAAAGGCCAACAGGGGGTCTTCAAATGATCTACCCAGAACCACGTAAGGAATCACAAAGTCCGCTGGACTCATTCATGGTTGGGATTATCCACTCCCGGGTTTCGATTGTGGCTCAAGCCCCGGAAAGTGAT